>SNQJ01S0007664.1:35305-50414 GCA_010110895.2 Picea sitchensis
TGAAAAAGATGCTTTTCCCATCCCAAAGTTCATGAATCTCATCTATGTCATTTGATTTATGTTTTATTTCTAACCCCCTATTAGATCAGTAGCATGCATGTGTAGTCTTATCTTGATTGCAGGAAGCTTTGTAGAAGGGGCAGTGACAGCAAGGAAATAGAAGGCTCAACGGAGGATCTACTTCAAGCATCGTTAAAAAGGTGAGTCGATTCTTCCATTGTTTGCTCGAAAAGGGGTTGAGATTTTGGGTAGAAGGTTAAAAGTTAAATCTTAAGGGTCATTTTATGCGTATAAGTTTAGAGCCCTAGCTTATTAGTCCGTAGGGTAGAATACCCCACAACAGTAATATTGTTCCTTGACCACATCCATAAAAAATTCCCAAGTGGGCTCGACCCCATATATTCCATATTCCTCTACGGAAAATTTCTCCCATTAAGATTCCCACCAATTTTTTACATGGGGGAGAGCCTTAAGGAGTGCGAAGGTGATCTTTTCCCTGTCGGAAAAATTGTGAACATACAAATAACCTTCTAGTAGATTTAACCATTTGTCTAGGGAATCTACATCTATTTGACCTTCAAATATGAGAATATCAAAATTAACCTGTACCTTGAAAGGAGAGGTGCTTCCAAAGTGGCTTCTTGATGAAGATGTGCATGCTGTTATCGATAGACATTGAAGGATGTGGGAAAAATTCTCCGTCATTTCTTCCCTTTATCATGTGAGAGCTTGCTCAAACCACAGATTGATATAATATTCTTCTCAAATCGTTTTTATTTTCTTCCTCCATGGAGGGTTTCTTGGGTGTGCGAGAGTGATTTTCCTTAAGAGAGACAAGCTCGAGACCCAACTTTCTACACTTGGACCTCGTCGGGGACATGCATTGAAAAACGATAAAGAGAAGCCTGATCTAATACCACTAATCTAGGTTATTTTCGGCACGAAATGAGAGCAGAGATATAACACATAAATATACAGAGATATTGCAAGGGAGATGATAATATTATAGAGATATATCATAAATATAACAAGAGGCACATGTATACAGTAATACATAATTTCTATTAATGAGCGAAATCTACAAAACTATAGAAATACAGAGTGAAAGACTCGCTAGAATGGTGGTAGATTATCTCTGAGAAGAGATGTGAAGGATAATCAAATTCACAAGAAGATGGATTACAATGAGTCTCTAAAGGAATTTTTAACATAAATAAAATCCAAAACCCTAACCTTGGAAGATGAAAAGCCAATAGTTTTGTGGACCCTGTTTTGGGTAGTTTGATGTATCAACTTCCCAAGGGCGTAACTTTGGTATATGATCTTCATTTTGGGCACATGATAGCTCGTTGGAAAGGTATCATCGAAGAGATTAATTTTAGGGGCTCAATTAGAGCCTTTTAATTTCATTCAAGTTCTCAATCTCAAAAAAAAATCATTTGGTCCCTCAAAATGGCCCCGAAAGTTTAGGAATTGGAAAATTGCTAAAAACAGTCAGTTGCCAGAAGACTGTTTTGAGATAATTAGAATATATGGGTGGCCAACGATATCCACCTAGATCAATTTTATTAAAATAAAAAAAAAAACCATTTGGGAGTACGTAAAAATTATATGGGGCTTTATGCCTCCATAACAATGGGTACCAGACATAAGTTGGTTCCTTCTTGAAATCAACAATCATTGCTCTAGGAAAGTCTTTAAATATGCGACAATAAATTATAACAAAGACAAAATATGAAGTCTTGTAGAATTATTTTTTTCTCAAGCTCCCCAACTAAAATTAAATCTCGTTTCAAATGATGTGAGCCTATCCAATCATGGAGTTTTCATGAATATCATGGTGGCGAATATACACAATGTATTTTTTCACTGAGGTCATACACTCTAGTCCAATTATTCTGGAGAAAATCTAGGAAGAATATTTATATGGGTACTACAGAGAACATACCTCGACCTGAGAAGAATTGATGTCAATTCTATGGCTTGTGAGGTAACTCTTTAGAATCTTTATTCCTCCTTCGCGTTCTTTGAGAAACTCATCTGCCTCTACATTGTTGAATAACATAGTGGGGTCGTGAATTCACATCATCCTCCTAAACACCGAAGGGGACAAAGAAATCAACATCTTTCCTTGTATTTGGATGATTCTTCGCTCTGTATCAAACTTATCGACACACCAAAGTACCATCTCTTTAAATTATTCTACCTATGGTACACACCTATCCAATGCAATGTGTGAACTCCATACTTTGTTCAATTCCTTCTCTGTAGGGGGGAGAGACAAACACCACTCATATTCCCGTGACCACTAAAATTGGTGGTATTCACATCCAAGGGTGTTGAAAGTGTCTATGAAAAGCAAGTCTTTCATTTTATTTGACATGTCTTTACATAGATTTATTTTTTTAAGGATAGGTGGTTCTCCTGTCAATATAATATTTTACAACATGGTGTTTAATTATTTATTTATTTACCACATGTTTCCTTGGTTATCAACCGCTATAACTCTTATTTCAAAGTTTCCAGTTTGCACGGTCTAATTTTGGATTTATTGCAAATATTTTACAAATATCACACCACTTAATAACAGTATTAGATTCACACAAGTGGAAATTGACATGGTGGTATAAAAGTAATGTCACGTGGAATGGTGATATGGTGTTGGGAAATATGAAAAGTAGTTAAGTATGGAGGTACAACGTGAGGAATGGAAAGTGTAATATAATGAATGAAATATTGTGGGATGTGAGAATGCAAGGTATGGAGAACAAAAAGAGAAGTAAGAGGGACTCCTGCATCCACATTGATGAAATAAGATAAGTATAAAAATGGTTGATTTTATAGGTTGCGAAAGTGAGTTAGTCATTCCAGAGGACGTGGAAATGAGGGATATCAGACTACAAGTCTAGGGAAATATGAATGGAATCTAAGGGGTGTCTCGCATTTTCATTGAAGAAATTAGATAAGTATGAGAAACGTAAGAGGTGCATTATGCATGATGCAAAAACATGAGAGGTATTTTGAGTGCTACATGTTTGTGGGTGGCAGGAATCGGTTATTTGCGGGGTCAGGAGTGGATTGGTCTCCTGCAACATGACTCCCACAATAAATAAAAAAGGCTAAGTTTTGGGATCATCGGGTAAGAAAAGAAACTAAGTATAGACTTATGGGTCTGCGGGTTTGTGGACCTTCAAACTTGATAGTAGTTTGATCCACAACCCACATTTCAAAGGGAAAAAGGTTAAGTGTAGAATATACTGGAAATATAAGAGGAGAAATAAAAATAATATGGATATATACAATAACATTGATAAAAAAATATAGATCAACATTTGGCTCCAACTGTGGGATAGTGACCCCCTATGGCTTGTTGAGAATTTAGAAAGCCTTGTCCATTGGGCAAAAAAAAGTTAAAAATAAAAGCTTTTAGAAAGGAAAAGGGAAAAGGGATGAAGAGATGATTTGATAAAGAATATATAGAGGAGTACGTGAACAATACTATTTACAGGTTAAGAATAGGGGATTAACAAAAAAAAAAACTTACAGTGTTTCCCATTCATGGGAAATGCTTGAATTGTTCCTTTGGTATCCTTCAACAAATAAGAATTGAAACCAATGACCTTTTCAATCTGGTATGGGCCAATCCAGAGAGCGTCAAACTTTATATGAAAAGATAGTTTGTCTTTCTCTTTGTTCCTTAATAGATTCGGTTGGTGTTTTTTCAAATCTCTTGTAGTAGTGTTCTTGTCAAAATGTCTTTTGACCAATTGTTTTATTTTTCTTATTTTCGTTATTGCATGTACTCTTTGTTCTTCTAGTTGTAGAAGTTCATGGTATATTTTCTGCAAAGGTGACAACTCTTTTGTATCTTCATTGTTTATGGCAAGTAATAAGGAATTCAATTCCAAATGTAATGGTAACCTTTCTTCTTTTCCATATACCAGGGTGTATGGGGAATGTCCAATGCTATATTTTGGAGTAAGGCAACTTTCCCAGAGTGCATCTATCAACTTTTATGCCAATTTTTACTGTTTGCTACAATCTTCTTCTTAAGAATCTGAATTAATGTTTTGTTTGTTGATTCATCCAAACTATTTCCTTGTGGGTAATAGTTGGATGATCGTCCCATGATAATTCCATATTCTCCACAAAAATTTGTAAACTTGGACCCGATGAAGATTTAACCATTGTCTATTATGAATTTTTCTAGGACACCAAATCTGGATAAAATATTCTCTTTCAGGAAAATTATCAATTGTTATGAATCAACATTCCTTAGAGCAACAAATTATTTCCACTTGGTAAAATAGTCAGTTGCAGTGATAAGATAAGCATGTTCGTTACTACATTTTTCATTGATTGGGCCAATCACGTCCAAGCCCCATGGTGAAAATGGTTTCTCCATTTTTATAGACTGTAATGGAATTTTTTCTCTCTTCATCTTCCCTGAAAATTTTTGTCATGGGAGGAATTTTCGAATCATTGAATAAGTGTCTTTGAACATACTCAACCAATAATAACTTGCCTAAATGATTCTATGAGTAGTTACAACTGAAGAAAAATGTCCACCACAAACTCCATTATGAAATTATTGAAGTATTTCCTTGGACTTTAAATGATCTAAACATCTTAATAGAATTCCATCAAAGTTTCTTTGGAAAAGAACTCCTAAGACTAATAGATATTGATTAATTTTCATCTTCAAATATATCCTTTATTTATAAGACATTCCAAGAATAAATCGGCCATATATCAAATAAAATATTATGTCCTTATACCATTCAGGTGCTTCTAAAATTGTACATTGTATGATGACATCAATTGTATTTGGAGGAGAAATATTTACATCTTCAATTCGAGTCATGAATTTTCATAGTCCTTTCCCCTTGACAACTTTAAAAGGTTTAATCTCTAAATCATGCTCTTGAAGATTTTCTAACCAATTTTCCCATATACCTTCTCTAAGTTGTTGGTTGAGAAATATCTTAACTAGTGAGTGTGGCACATATGCAATGATGTGAGATGAAAAAATATAGGTCCCGAAATTGGCTATTGCCTTGACGAGGGAAAGATATTTATTTTCAATCATAGAGTAGCTTAATTCATAATCGTGCAAGGTTTTACTCATGAAAGAAATTAGAAGTTCTTCTTCATTTTCATTTTTCTGGGTGAAGATCATGGAGGAAATAGTTTCCTCTGAAGAAAATAAATATAATATAAAATATTTTTTAAATTGAGATTGATAAGAACAAGGGAAGTAGTGATTGCATGTGTTGATTTCTGTAAAATCCTTTTGAATCTCTGATATCCATTCAAATATCTAATCATTATTTAGTAACTTATTTATTGGATTAACAATTATATGATAATCTAGAACAAATCTTCAAACAAAATTTATCTTTCCAAAGAAATATTTTTCTCCTTTTCGATATGTGGGAGGATTTAGGTGATTTATTTATTTAACCCTTTATGGATCAATGTATATTCCTTCTTTAATCACAATATGACCCATGATATTTCCTTTTGATAGATAAAATAAACAATGTTTTGGATTCAAAGATATGCCATATATCCTACATTGTTCAAAAAATTGTCTGAGATGTTTGAAATATCATTCCTTTAGTTTTGAGAGAACTGTTATATCATCTTGGTAATTTGCCATAAATTTTCCAATTATATCTTTAAAATCATGGTCCATTTCTCTTTCAAAATTTTCACCTGCATCTCTTAGTCCAAATGGCATACACACATAAGCATATGTTCCCCATGGTGTAAGCATTGTAGTCTTTGATCTATCTTCTTTAGCCACAAGGACTTGATTGTATCCAAAAAGTCCATCAAGCATAGACATCAGTGCAGAACCAATGACCTAATGTCATAGCATCTCCATGTTTGGGAGTGGGTAGTTGTATTTGATACTTTCTCAATTGAGATCTCTGAAATCAACACAAAGAAGAATTTCTCTATTATTTTTTCTAACTACCATAGGATTTGAAATCCATTTTGAGTGTCTTATTGCAAAAATTATACCAACTTTTTTCAACTTTTCCAACTCCATTTTGTTGGGTATGTGTTATATTCTTTGCAAAAATAGCTCTAGTGTGTGATATGTTGTGTCGGGCGCGTGGGGGGGGTTGGGGGTAGTTCCCTCGAGAAAAAAAAAATGCCTCATTTTTCGTGTTGCCTTGATTTTCGTGTCCACTGTTAGGAGGTTTTTCGGAACATGGTTTTTGCTGATGGTTTTATATTTATGGTTAAGGAATTAGGGTTATTGAATAATCTAGGTCATTGGGTTAGGGTTTTGGATATCGTTGGCTCCTATATGTATATTGTATTGTAAACAATGTGTCACAATGAATGAATATAGAATATGTCGGTTTTCCCGGTTTGGGTTTCCAGGGGAAAAATATTTGTGTAATGTGTGTATTTTCCATTGTATCTTTTATGTTCTTTTATTGAAAATCTGTTTGTAGTAAAATATTGTACAAGGTTAAAATCTACACATTTTTACTAAGGGTTTCAATTTGGGATTTATCATTCTCAATTTTTTCTTAAATTTTTTTTATCCCTCTTTGAGTGGTATAACATGTTGGAATATATACTTGCCATATTCCTTTAAATTATCATAAGTCCAAGCAAAAATATCTTGAAACTCTTTGAAAAGAAGAGCGTATTGTTTTTTTTCTTCAGTGATACAAATCATACCAAGATTTATGTATTTTAGAGAATTGGGTACACCAATATTGATATTTTATGTCTCTTGAACCTTTCTAATAGAAGGTTCCTCTATTGGATCTAAGGTATTTGTTTGATCATCTCTTGTAAAAAGAGATTCCATACTGGCATAATTCTTTGGAAGGACCACAACACTCTGATCATAAATTTCGTTCACAATTTTGTATTTCTTCTAAATCATCAGATAACATTGATTCATGGTTTGTAAGGAATCTTTCAATATGCTCACCATTTTCAAAACCTTGACGATACTCTTTATTTTCGGGTATTGAAGGCCAAAAAACAATTCTGACTTGAAACGTATTTTGATTTTGAGAATCGTCTGTATTGAAAAGGGATGATGCCACTACCAATGAATCAATTTTTTTATTCTTTTCTTGAGGAACAAAATAAATATTGAAATAATTAAAAGAGTTTATGATTTCCCACACTCTCATTGCATAATGTTTCAATCTTTATTTTTTAATTCTATATCTTCTTTTGATGTGATTGATGACTAGTTTTGAATCACCATTCACCACCAGATCTTTTAATTGCATTTGAAAGGCTAGGGTCAGTTCTTGAATCAATGCTTCATACCCTACTTCATTTTTGGTACAAGGGAACTCTAATCCGATTGCATGTGAATACATGAAAATTTGGGTACTTTTGAAAACAATACCAGTGCTAGTTTCAAACTTAGAGAAAGCACCATCAAATAACATTTTCCAGAAACCTTGAAAATAACTTTCTTCTTTTTTCTTAGGTGAATTTATTTTCTCTATGTTGAAAAAAAAACAATTCCTTATTCTGACATCCACATAATTTTGCATCATTTCAGTTTCCTTTTTCTTGAATGATACTGGTTTTCTATGTTCTCAAGGAACTATGATCATTGTTCCATATTTATTTAGGAGCATCATGAAACTTCTTTCATTCATTATATATCCTCCAATCAATGAGAACCAATATTTTCATATGAAAACACCATATGTTGGAGGAAGATCAAATACTATGATAGTAAATAATGTTGTAATGTGGCATGTTTCACTTATCCATGCACAAAAATATTTAATTTCTTCATAAGGTAGAAATTTTCTTGAGTCAATGGAATATATACTTTCACCAGTTTTATAATACTTTGTACATTCCATTCCAATAGCTTCCATTACTAATAATGGCATGATATTGTTATTGACTCCACTATCCACCAAACAATTGTGTAATGTAAAGTCATGATTATCTAAGGATATATAAAATGTTAGAACCTTACCTCTTGGTCTTACTAATGTGATATTTTTTTGTTGTCTTGTGTTCACCACAACTGCTTCTACTCTATAATTTGTATGATCCAATATTTTTAAAATATTTTCCCTTTGTTGGGGTATCTTAACTGCCTCCATAAATGGAACGATAATCTGAAGCTTAGTTAAATCATCAACCAAATTATAATTCATTTGTAATGAAGTATCCGTTTGATTAACAATTGGTTGTGGTTTTCCTGGATCTGGAATATTGGATTTTTCTTTTTATTTTTCTAGTTGTTCCCTTTTCTTGAATTTATTTGCTTGCATTCTGGTCTAAACAACATTTTTTTTAATATTCACAATATTCTTGTTCATAAAAAATATTAAATGAGATAAACCCCCCAAACCCTTGGGTTGAGGTCCGCACAGGATCGTTCTAATCTGCCCTTTGAGTCTAATTGACTCTTTGGTTTCCCCTCGGGAAAATACCCAATACACACAACAGTGTATCCACAGGTCCTTATGAGTGTGTCAGTGATCAAGCACGAAGCATCCACCCAAATCTCCTGACTCGAAATAGGATCGCACCCTTTGAAAGTTCGGGACTTTGGGTTTCGTGATTTCGCGATCCCTAATGTCAAGGGTTCATGTCCCTTCAACCTCCGAAACCCGAATTGTTGAACTCTAATGCACTTAGAAAATGTTTACTTTTCAACGGGCTTCTCACTTCATCGAGATTTCAGACTTCGCAATTTCGTGAATCCAGATGCAAGGCTCCCAATCCTTCGATCTCTGAACCCCGAAATGGTCAACAAGGTTAGAATTCACCTAGAGACAAGTACGCCACCTGTCACTCTCCCGGGTTTTCGAGACTTTCTCTCCCAAAGAACTGCCTTCTCCTTTCCCTGACACTCAAAGTGCTGAAATTATGAAACTCTAATCCAACTTCTGTCGCAACTTGCGACTTCGGGATTTTCATTTCACTGTGCTCCACTCCTTGCAGTTATGATCCCCAAAATGCTGAAATGATCTGACGGCTTGTGAAATGCACAATCAACGGCCCACGTTAGTTCAGGATCCTAGAGTGATAAGCTCACCTGACTCTAACCACCTTGAAACTTCCCTGGATCCTACGGTCCTCGTGGTTTCGTGAAGTCCCCATAGAGAATTCAGACCACTCGTTTGTTCCGGACAACTTCCATGAAACAAATCAAGGTTCTTCCATTGGAACTTAACTTCTGTTGGATGACTTCGATCCTTGTCTCCCTTAGAAGTAGTTCGACCTTGTCCTCCTTTGAACACTTCAATGGTGCTACCCCTTCTGAGATTTCTTCACAATTTCAAGTCTTCGAAAAGACTCCTGCACGCACTCCTTGCAGCAATCCCTCAAATACTTTTAAGTATTTGAATTCCCAACTTCGTGCACCCTCCTGCAACAACAATCCTTCGATTTACCCTTTGGTTGATAAGTTCTGAGCTTTCAAACAGCCTGTGCACACCTTGCACGGCTTCTGGGATTATCTTGCACTTCTGCGGGAATGAGAACAACAGTATCTCTCCTGAGATTTCAGAGATAAACTCTGAACTTTGTCGATGCACTCCTTGTGGACGATTTCACTGCACTCCTTGCAAGAACTTCTCACTCAGGAAGAGAAACAATTGAAACTCATTATCTCTCTCTCAGACTTCAAACACTCAACATGAAATCATACATTCACACAATATTAAAAAAAATGCATAACAGAGAGAATAAACAACCATAAGAATACCATTCATCATGTATACACAGAAAGAATCATAACACCATGAATCTAAATCAAATCTTCATATATTAATTCAGAACTTTTGTACATGGGTTCTTCTCTACAACTCTTTGTTACAACTCTCCTCTTCTCTATGCTCTCTGCTTTCTAATGTTACAATGATACAAAGGTGAGGGTGTCTATAGTCGGTTTTCCCTCCTATGCTCCTAAAATGTCTAATCTTCATTCAAATCTACCTACTTTCATTTACTATGCATAAATGCCCTAATGTTTTACAGATGAGAGCAATTGCTCAAGATCCGTTTACAATATGTGAGTACGCTTCCCCTTTAACCATTACATTAATGTTTCAAAAATATTTCAAAACGTGCGTTGGTGGCCTTCCAATTGTCTTCCCCTTCACGCTCACTTGACTTCTTACGATGCTCCTACATCATACTCCCTCACTTAAAAACTTTCATGAACTCTTATTCATGAGCTCTTGCATGGTTTGTCCATGCTTATGAATTTTTGTTTCATCTTCCCAGCTGGCATCTTCAACTGGATGTCCCTTCCATTTGACCAAGTATTCAAAATACTCCTTCCTCCTGGTCTTCTTGTTGACTCTCTTTTCAAGTATACTTTCCATCTATGGCTTTACAACTACAAGCATTTGTTTAGTCCACTGAACCTCTATCTGTTCACTGTCTGCTCCTCCTTATTCATCTATATAAGGGTACAAATCTAAGATGTTGAATATCGGTGAAATTTCGATCCCATTAGGCAATTTGATCTCATATGTGTTTTCCCCAAACTTCTTCATGACCTTACATGGTCCAATATTTTTCATCTTTAGTTTGTTATATGTTCCCCTTGGGAACCTTTCCTTCCTCATATGTGCAAGAATCAGATCACCAACTTCAAACTGAAGTTCTCGCCTGTGTTGATCTGCTCTGCATTTGTATTCCTGGTTTGAACTTTGCAATCGCTCCTTGACTTGGCTGTGAAGCTCCTTCATTGCTTCTACAAAGTCCTCTGCACTAGCACTCCTGAATTCATTCTGTTCTGAATCTTTCAATTCAGAAACTCCCCTTGGCTGCATTCCATATACAATTTGGAATGGAATCTTCCCAGTGCTTCTGTTAACTGAATCATTGTAAGCAAATTTTGCCTGTGGCAGAATGTGATCCCACTGACTATGGCGTTCAGTCATTAGGCTCCTTAGAAAATCTCCCAAGCTTTAGTTCACAACTTCTGTTTTCCCATTCGTCTGAGGATGATAAGCTGAGCTAAATGACAAATTTGTCCCCGGATTCTTCCATAAAGTCCTCCAGAAATGTCCCATGAACTTTGGGTCCCTATCCGAAACAATACTCCTTGGCAAGCCGTTAAGTCTGACGACCTCTTTGAAAAACAGGTTCGCAATATAAGTTGCGTCATTGGTTTTCTGGCATGGTATGAAATGTGCCATCTTTGAAAATCTATTGACTACCACAAAGATTGAATCACAACCTCTTTGCGTCCTTGGCAGCCCCAATATAAAATCCATGCTCATTGCATCCCACAGACTCTCTGGAATGGGTAATGGCTGGTACAACCATATGTTCTACCTTTTTTCCCTTTGTGTGTTGATAAATTCTACATCTGTCCACAAATTTCTTAACATCTATCCTCATTCCTGGCCAAAAATATGAGCCATTTAATTTCGAGAACATTTTGTCATGACCGAAGTGTCCGACCAATCCTCCACTATGTTTTTCTTTCAACAGATTCTCTCTCATGGAGCATTTTGGAATACATAATTGATTGCCTCTGAATAACAATCCATCCTGGATCATATATTCGGTCCACTGGCTTCTGTCTCTGAGAATTGGATTCTCAGATGCCTCATACGCTTCCTTAAAATCTGGATCGTCTCTGTACATTTCTTTGAGGTTATCAAAACCCAAAGTTTTGACTCTAAACTCCTACATCAGCAAACATTTCCTGCTCAAGGCATCAACAACTTTGTTAGCAGTTCCAGAAATATGTTTAATTACAAAAGTAAAATTCTGCATGTATTCAACCCATTTAACATGTCTTTGGTTCAACTTATCTTGTTGAGTCATGAATTGTAAGGCATGATTATCGTTGTACAAAACAAACTCCTTAGGAACCAAATAATGCCTCCATTTCTTCAGCACTTGTATGACTACATAAAATTCCTTGTCATATGTGGAGTACTTAACCTTCGCTTCATTCAGTTTCTCACTGAAGTATGCAATCAGCCTATCATCTTGGCTCAAGACCGATCCAATTGTGAATCCACTAGTGTCACACTTGACCTGAAATGTCTTACTAAAATTTGGCAACACCAGAATTCGTTGTTCAGTAATATTTTTCTTCAACAAGTTGAAACTCTTCTCTGCTTCCTCTGTCCAGTGAAAAGATTTGTGTCTTTTCTTCACCATGTCCATCATCGGTGCACTAATCCCACTAAAATTCCGAATGAATTTCCTGTATAAATGAGCTAATCCATGGAAGCTTCGAACCTCAAATACACCTTTAGGTGATGGCCAATTCTTGATTGCATCCACCTTTTCTGGATCCATCTTCAACTCAGTCGTAGAGATAACAAAACCCAAATAAATGAGTTTTGTCCTCATAAATGATGACTTCTTCATGTTTATCAACAGTTTCTCTTGTTGTAACCTCCTCATCACTGTAGCTAAATGCTTTAAGTGCTCAGCTTCAGTCTTACTGAAAATCAATATATCGTCAAGATATACGATGACGAATTTTCCTATGAAATCCTTTAGAACTTCATTCATCAACCTCATCAAAGTACTAGGCACATTTGTTAAGACAAATGACATAACAAGCCATTCATACATCCCTTCTCCAAGCCATAACACATTCTCCAGCCTCCATCTTTCTTTGGGCTGAGCACTGTTGGAACAACACATGGACTCAAGCTCTCTCTAATCAATCCTTTGTCCATTAAGTCCTGGACTTTCCTCTTGACTTCTTCATTCTCCTACGGTGTCAATTTGTACGCTGCTTTGTTTGGTAAACTAGCTCCAGGTATAAGATCAATGTGATGACTTATACTACTGATCGGTGGCAATGAACGAGGTAGTTCATCCACTACTATATCAACAAACTCTTCTAGCAACTCTTGGATTTCTTCTGGTAAATCATCCACTCTTGTAATGGTCAACACAATTTTAGGTTTCCTGACCACAATGAATTGTGTATCTTCCTTATTCTTAACCTCCTTAAGAAATTCCTTCCCACTCATGAGAAGTACAGTGTTGTTTACCTCAGGTTTTACTTCTTTATCCTTAATCGACAACAACATGTGAGTTCTCCCATTCTTCTCCAGGGTGTATGTGTTCTTTCTCCCATCATGAATCACATTTCTGTCATATTTCCATGGTCTACACAACAATAGATGACAAACATCCATGGGAATAACATCACATAGTATTTCATCCTTATATCCTCCTATTTTAAATTCAACTAAACATTGTTTAGTGACATTTACTTGATGTCCTTTTTGTAGCCATGAAACTCTATATGGGCTTGGATGTTCAATAGTCTCTAGCTCCATCTTTTCTACCATCTCTGTAGAAACGAGATTGTCTGTGCTACCTCTATCCATGATAACTTTGCATACCCTGTCTTTGGTCTTGCAAGCAGTCCGAAAAAGTTTGTTCCTTTGGGTTGGGTTCTCTGCCTCCTTCTCTGGTGTTAAGATAATTTTTCTCATCATCAGTGATCTTCCACCCTCAGCATCTTCTGCCTCAACATTCCATCCTTGTGCTTCGGAAATGTGAGTTTCACCTCCTTCTTTCTTTCTATCTGGACATCCATAAGATTTGTGTCCATTTTTCCCACAGGTAAAGCATTTTATTTCTCCACCTCTGCCTCTTCCTCTGCCTCTTCCTCTTCCTCTGGTTTGAGGAAAAGTATTTCTATCAGTATATTGTCCTCTCTATGAGCCTCCACCTCTTTCATGCTGAGTTTGAGGTTTCTTTCCCTCTTCTTGAGGTTTCTGAGTTCTATCTTGGGCAATTTTCTTGCCTCTGGATTGACTTCTGCCTCGGCCTCTTTGACCTTTCTTTCGGCTCAACTTCTCTTCAACTTTCAGAGCCATTTGATAAGCATCTTCTACATTCCAAATGATCATCATGCTCATATCATCTTGGATGTCATATCTCAGACCATTCATGTACCTGGAAACCTTTTCATCAATGCTTTCCCGATGACCTGCTCTGATGTTTAGTTTGTAGAACTCTTCAGTGTATTCCTTCACTGACATCAGCTTTTGTCTCAAATTCTACATCCTCCGAAACAGAGTGATTTGGTAATCCTTGGGTATGAATTTTTCCTTCATCTTCGCAATCATTCTATCCCAACTTTTGATTTTCTACTTGCCTTTACAACGTCTATCAGCCTGCAGTTCATCCCACCATAATGTTGCATGCCCTTTAAGTCTTGTGACAACATGTTTGACTTTCCTGTCTTCCTCAACATCCTCATAGTTGAAGTATTTATCTAGAGCTCTAATCTAGTCTAGAAGATCTTCAACGTCTAGGTTCCCCTCATACATGGGAATCTCCATCTTTGCTCTAGCACCTATCCTTGCGACAACCCTGAATAGGTGTTCATCTACAACATCTTCGACTGCGACTTATTCTCCATGTCCAGCTTCATTTTCACTGTCAGCCTCACTGATATCCCCAGTGTCAGTTGTGCACCTCTGTGTCGTCTCCATGGGATCAAGCCTAGCACGTAGTTCACGCATTTCTCTTTCCACTGTTGGATCAGGCATTGGCCTATCTCTTCTTCTTGGTGGAATGGCTGAGAAATATTCCCCTTTTCTCCTCTTGCTTCCTCTGTCTACAATATACAAACAAAGTCAAGCTCTGATACCACAACTGATGCAAACCCCCCAAACCCTCGGGTTGAGGTCTGCACAGGATCGTTCTAATCTGCCCTTTGAGTCTGATTGACTCTTTGGTTTCCCCTTGGGAAAATACCCAACACACACAACAGTGTATCCACAGGTCCTTATGAGTGTTCTCGCGATCAAGCACGAAGCATCCACCCAAATCTCTTAACCTGAAATAGGATCGTGCCCTTCGCAAGTTCACGACTTTGGGTTTCATGATTTTGCGATCCCTGATGTCAAGGGTTCCTGTCCCTTCAACCTCTGAAACCCAAATTGTCGAACTCCGATGCACTCAGTGTTAAGAACCAAACATCAATATAGCATAGAAAAACCTCAGGAAAAGTACTCAACGCCTTGAAAAAGAGATAATTTCAGATAATAAGTCTCTTCGAGGGGGAAACCTCCTTTTACCCCACTTAAATGTTCAAGTACAAGATGATTCAAAATGAAAATGTCTCCTTGGTATATAT
>SNQJ01S0007664.1:51698-84608 GCA_010110895.2 Picea sitchensis
CATGTGATTGGGTCCTTGCCATCAAACTTCCTCATATCAATCTTAGGAACGTGGTTGGTCTTCAAACCAAAGTTGGAGTTTCTCCATTCTTGATTCACCTTCCTTTTGTCCTCATCATGAATTTCATGGGATGCATTTTCACTTTCGGGTGTCTTCTCTGTTACGAAATTTTTCAATACTTCCATGATCTTAGCTTCCATTGAATCCATCTTAGTATCCAACTTAGCTTCCATTCAATCCATCTTATTTTGTAGTTCATTTATGTCCCTACGCATTTCTTCACCTTCATCAAGAGTCCAATTAGGATTTTTTGGAGGCTTACTTGGTGTAGAAGGTCCCTTTTTTGGTGGCATGTTGTCCAAGTATCACTTTTGAATCTTGATTTTGAGGCGGTTTTGCTAGACAATATTTATTCTGTTCTATCTCCCACGTTTCATCCCTTATGGGTATGAAACTTTCTTTTAGGTAGTTCTCTGATATTTCTTCTCTGTAATGCCACAGGTCTGATCAAAATTGGATGTGCCAAGTGGAATTTACGGTAACTTCCTCACAACTTGCCGATTTTTGTCCTTTCCAGGAGATCTCACTTGTATAGAATTCCCCACACAAAATAATTGATATCAAATTCTGAAAATCGTACCCAAAATACTACAGACTGTCCATGATCCAATGAAACCAGTCCCACTCAATTTGGATACTCTAGCAAGAAGTTATGATTGTTTTACCTGGTACACCTTCTTGAGACTAGTCAATAGGACTAGTCAGATACCCTATCTGACACAAGGTGTATCTACAAATTTAAGATGACCCAGAATCTGAACTTTCTACCATGGATACATTACTAATTTTTTTAATTGGAATCTGGAGTTTAGGGTCTGAAAAATTACATAAAAAAATTTATAGAGAAAATTCCGCAATGACTCATTTCAGGATGATTCCATAACCCTATCTTGTATAGGTTGTATCTCCGAAAGTATAAGGCCTCAGGAGCTGAATTTTGAACCCAAAGTACCTTGATCCATCTACTAAATATCCTCCAATCCGTTCCTTCTGAAACGTTGTAGAAAAAAAAGTTATAGTGAAAATTCCACGGTGTCTCAGATGTAGCAGCGAAACCCCACGACCTTGAGCTCTGATACCATATGTTAAGAACCAAATATCAATATAGCATAGAAAAACCTCAGGAAAAGTACTCAACGCCTTGAAAAAGAGATAATTTTAGATAATAAGCCTCTTCGAGGGGGCAACCTCCTTTTACCCCACTTAAATTTTTAAGTACAAGATGATTCAAAATGAAAATGTCTCCTTGGTATATATAGGAGACTAGGAGGTATAATTACAACTAATGGCCTAAAGCCGACATAAATAAAATAACATTACTAATATAATATGCCCCAATTAATGGGTAATGAGCCAATATTATGGCTTAACACTCAGCAAAGGTTGACTTTTAAACGAGCTTCTCACTTCATCGGTATTTCGAACTTCACGATTTCGCGAATCCAGATGCAAGGCTCCCAATCCTTCGATCTCCAAACCCCGAAATGGTCAACAAGGTTTGACTTCACCTAGAGACAAGTATGCTACCTGTCACTCTCCCGGATTTTTGGGACTTTCACTCCCAAAACATTGCCTTCTCCATTCCCTGACACCCGAAGTGTCGAAATCCTGAAACTCTAATCCAACTCCTATCGCAACTCACGACTTTGGGATTTTCGTTTCACTGTGCTCCACTCCTTGTAGTTAGGATCCCCGAAATGCCAAAATGATCTGACGGCTTGTGTAATGCACAATCAATATCCCACGTTAGTTCTGGATCCTAGAGTGATAAGCTCACCTGATTCTAACCACCCTGCAACTTCTCTGGATCCTACGGTCCTCGTGGTTTCGTGAATTCCACATAGAGAATTCTGACCACTCATTTGTTCCGGACAACTTCCACGAAACAAATCAAGGTTACTCCACTAGAACTTAACTTCTACTGGATGACTTCGATCCTTGTCTCCCTTCGAAGTAGTTCGACCTTTTCCTCCTTTGAACACTTCAACGGTGCTACCCCTTCTGAGATTTCTTCACAATTTCGAGTCTTCGAAAAGACTCCTGCACGCACTCCTTGCGACAATCCCTCAAATACTTTTAAGTATTTGAATTCTCGACTCTATGCACCCTCCTGCAACAACAATCTTTCAATTTACCCCTTGGTTGATAAGTTCTGAGCTTTCAACCAGCCCGCGCACACCTTGCATGGCTTCTGGGCTTATCTTGCACTTCTGCGGGAATGAGAACAATGGTATCTCTCTTGAGATTTCATAGATAAACTTTGAACTTTGTCAATGCACTCCTTCCAGACGATTTCACTGCACTCCTTGTAGGAACTTTTCACTCAGGAAGAGAAACAATTGAAACTCATTCTCTCTCTCTCAGACTTCAAACATTCAACATGAAATCATACATTCACACAATATTAAAGCAAATGCATAACAGAGAGAATAAACAACCATAAGCATACCATTCATCATGTATACACAGAAATCATCATAACACCATGAATCTGAATCAAAGCTTCATATATTTGTTCAAAACTTATGTACATGGGTTATTCTCTACAACTCTCTGCTACAACTCTCCTCTTCTCTATGCTCTTTTCTTTCTAATGTTACAATGATACAAAGGTGAGGGTATCTATAGTCGGTTTTCCCTCCTACACTCCTAAACTGTCTAATCTTCATTCAAATCTACCTACTTTCATTTACTACATATAAATACCCTAATGTTTTACAGATGAGAGCAATTGCTCAAGTTCTGTTTACAATATGTGAGTACACTTCCCCTTTAACCATTACATTAATATTTCAAAAATATTTCAAAACATGTGTTGGTGGCCTTCCAGTTGTCTTCCCCTTCACGCTCGCTTGACTGCTTACGATGCTCCTGCATCATTAAAGGATGATAAAAATTCTTCCATTTGGATTGAATCCAAGACTTCATCTTGATCATTGATTCTTTCTTTATCGAAGGGATCAAAATTTTCTTCTTCTATAATTTCTTCTACCACAACAACATTTGGATTTGGGACTCTGGGTGCTCTTGGTATATGATCTTCAATTATTTTCTCTCTGTCATTTCTTCCTCTTTTATCAAATAATATATCTCTCATATTTTGGTGTGGCGGAACAATATTCTCACTCCTCTTTAGTCGATTTATCTTGTTCTGCATTTGTTGAATAGTTATACTCATCTGATCAATTTCTATTTTTTGTCTAGTTTCTTGAGCAACTCCAGGGCCATTTCTCACATTAGGGGGAAAGCCTTGGAGAATTCTTCCCCCAATTTCTCTATTTTAATAACTTGTAGAAGTGGATGGTCCCTGAGGTGATATTTATAGACTTGTCATTCGTCTTTGCACTTTTCCAAGAATAATCTTAGAATCAACATTAGTTTCTAACATGTATTCTTCCATTTTTGTTGCTTTTTGGATTTCTTCATTTAATGTATTTATTTGTGCAACTCTTATTGAATAATTCACATTTGATGGCATGGAATTCTTGCAACATCTAAATACATCAAGATCATTTGGTTTTTTCCCATATGGGATTTGATTTAATGTCTTGAAAATTTATAAGTTAAAATCCTTGATCCTTTCACCCTTTGGAAGATGTATTTGGTTGAATTGAGTAAGCAGAGTATGGTATGCAATAGGATGTGCATATATAGTCATGAACATAGCTTATATATCATAAAACTAACCAATTGATTGAGTTTGAAGGAAAATATACCATTCATAGGCTGGGCCTATCAATGTTTTCAAAAAGACTATGACAATTTAACAATCATGTTCAATCAAATGAATATCACAAATACTAAGGAACTGATCCATATGCCTTTTAGGATCCATAATACCATCACCTGAAAAGACATGTAAACTTTCTTGAGGTAGAGTTGGCAACATATGTTGTTCTCCTTGTAATTTAGTGGGCTAGACCTAGCTCTCCTTCTTGGGTTTTGTTTCCTTTCATGTCAGTCTCTTTCTTCATTGGGAATTTCATTTCTTTGTTCTTATCGATCACCCATGATTATTATAACACTAGATTCATATTTTGAACTTTTGGTTTCTTGGTGAATCTCAAGTTTCTTACTTTTACTTCTTGTTAATGGACCTTTGTATGATTCCAACTTTTAAAGTTTACGCATGTCTTATTTGTCTCAAAACTATTGTTATTTCTTCTTCTTGAGAAAGAACTTCCCAAGTTCTTTTTAGTTCTTCACGAATCCTCGTAGTTGTGATTGTTAGCTCACACAAATGGTGTAAGATACTTCTTTTATCTCTAAGTTCAACTTGTATTTGGGGCTGGTTGGGTTTTGGTAGAGTCGTTCAAATTTCTAGTCTACGAAACCAACCTTTTGTTTAAATCCCTAGTATGGTCACCAAAAATATTGATGAATAATAGTGTCTTAAGGTATTTTAGATAACATCATGAGGATAAATCCCCTTATGTTTTTAAATAGTTGTACTTCTCTATACTAAATAACATGTAAGAACGTAAATCAATGCCTAAGAGAGGACACAGATTATTATTGAAATAAATATTCACATGCAAAGAGTACTTGAGAAAGGACCACGTGTCTTACATAAAGAAAATATTTACATTATAATACAATATTGTAAACAAAAAGAGTTTACAGTATATAGGATGACATTTCCATCACAACATTCATCAAAGTAAAAAACAATATCCAACATAAGAAAGGAAAATATGGACCATATATGGTAGAGAACTTTAAATGATCATTCCATTAAATAAATAAATAAATTGATAGACACACATTTGAAATCTCGTGCTCAGAACTTAAATTTTGAGAGATCAATAATGTTATGTCCTGAATAGTTCTTTGGGAATAATTTCTAAGGTTTCAATTAAAGTAAATTGTGTTTGTCCTTCAACAAGGACTGGGATGAAGCTCTCGCAGAGCATAAAATGAAGAGAGACCTAGAAGACAAAAGAAAGAAGTCAGAGGTCAGCCTTAAGTTTCACATATTCTAGGAACTGAAAAGGAAAAATGAATATTGACAAAGGAAGAAAAAGTGATGAAAGCAAGAACAAGGTGACTAATCGACTTACTATGATAGAAATTTTGAACCATCATTTGCTTTGTGTAGTGTCTTTTGTAGGTTGTTGTTGTTGTGATGGTGGTGGAATAAATGATGTAACTAATTCTTGTTGATATGTCTTGGTTATATTATCTAAGGCCTTTTTTAACCATTTTTCTATGTACTCCCTCATTGGAGCAACCGTTATCTCATGCTTGGTCTTAGTTTTGAATAAATTGTTCTCTAATTCTCTCAAATCGGGGCTTAATTGATGGAGTTTGTACTCAATGAATTTGTTCTTATTTACATACCATACTATCCATATTTCTATTCCATCTTCAAAGAACTCAATTGAATCACTAAATTCATTCGCTCGTGCAACTTTTAATTCTTCTAATTTCTCTAGTAGTTTCTCCCTTGATAAAATTATTGTATCCACTATTAAATGTGGGCCATATAACTATTTGGTCAAATCAACAAGTTTCAAGAATATGTCACCCCTTTTAATGTTAATAGTATCAAACATAGTCAACAAATGTCTTAGGCATTTGATTCTCTTTAGCCATCGAGCATTGATCTGTTCCATGTGAACCTTAGATGGAAGGTTTTGATCTCTTATGTGTGTCTCACTCAAACTTGAAACCTTCGTTGCAAATGTTCCCACTGCTTCCTATATAATCCTTCATCATTTTCTAAATCTTTTTGGAGATACTCCTTAAAGTCTAAAACTCGTGTTGAGAAAGCAGCCGAGCTTTGTGCTAATTCCCAAATTTCAAGGATTAAGTCTAATCTTTTCTTAATACCATCTCTAATGTATTTCCTTATAGCCATTAGTAATCTAGATGAACCCTTTAATCTAGAACTGGTCTCAATCACTTCTTCAAGGCTGAACATTGGTTGTATTTCAGTGATTGACTCAAGAAATAAAGGTTTTGGAAACAAATATTTTTTGAATTCCATTATTCTCTCTTTTAAAACCAAATTTTATTTTTCTATGTCAAAAGTTAACTCCTTCAAAGATTCTTTGGTTGCATCATTAAATTGCACGATTTTTTAGGGTGGAATCCCATGAAAATCAATTTCCAACTTCCATTTCTCTACAACTTTTTTATTTTTCATGTTTACCTTTTCTATTAACAATTGTTTAGAACTTTTTTGGTAGGACGTGTGGTGTAATGTAACAGACTCCTCTTCAAATATTTCTATCTCTTAAGAATCCAGTTCTTCAACAATCGCCCCAGTTTCAATTAATCTCTAATTCGACCAACTAGGTTTCTATATCACATCGTCCACTTCCATGGATTTGGAACTTTCTTCAATTTCAGGTAAGTCTTGTCCCTGCTATAGAATTTCTCCTTTTCTTTTTGTGGAAGTATGAAAAATATGATATTTTCCCATTGTTTTCTTAGTAGGGTCCTCATCTCCATCATCGTCTGAGTTTCTCGGGGATTCTCTTCTTTGTTCTTGACCACTACTTTGAGGTTTGGTCTTTGCTGAAGTAATTTTCTGGGATACATTTGATGAATTGGGGTATTTATTTGTTATCTCTCTGCCCCTCTTCCTGTAACACTCATTTTTTCTAGCTACTTCTTCAATGTTAGTTTGGGTATATTCAATGGATGAGTTAGGAAGATTATGGTTATGTCCCCCTCCTTCTTCAAATTGTTCATACTTACAGAAATATGAAGCATACCCGACTAAATTTATCTGTGCATAAAAATAAATCTTTTAGATTGAAACCCTTGATGGATTTGGATTCCTTCAGACTGAACTGGTCCAATTGAACAACATATTCATCTAAATAAGAGATATGTTTGATAGATATCTCTCCAAATCTCCATGGTAATGGGATAAATTGTTTTTTTCTTTTCTCATTGAAAAAGTGTGCCCACTACTTATAGTGTCTACACACGTCAATGACAAAAAGTTTATCAAACATATAGAATGGTAAAAGAAAATGTTTTCCTTGGAATCCATACAATCTCATAAAACTAAATTCCATCGAAGTTTCAAAAACTCCTTTCTTGATGAAAAAGGATGCAACTTCCAGTGATATACTTAACATGGTAGGACCATGAATCATTTTCTTAAAAGTAGACAAAAAACAATTTTGGACTACGTAAAAATTATATGGGGCTTTATGACTCCATAAAAATGGGTACTATAAAGAAGTTGGTTCCTTCTTGAAATCAATGTTTCTTTCTCTAGGAAAGTCTTCAAATATGTGACAATAAACTATAACAAAGACCAAATATGAATTCATGTAGAATTTTTTAGTTTTTCTCAGGCTCCCTAGCTAAAATGAAATCTTGTTTGAGATGATGTGATCCCATTCAATCATGGAATTTTCATGAATAGAATGGTGGAGAATATACACAATGTATTTTGGCACTGAGTCCATGGAATATAGTCTAATTATTCTATAAAAAATCTAGGAAAACTCTTTATATGGGTACTTCAAAGAGAATACCTTGACTTGAGAAAAATTGATGTCAATTCTCGATCTTGTGAGGTAACTCTTGAGAATTTATGTTCCTCCTTCGTTTTCTTTGAGAAAATCATCTCCGTTTGAATTCTTGAATAACACAGTGAGGTTGGGAAGTCACAACATTCTCCTAAACACTGAAGAGGACAATGAAACCGACAACTTTCCTTGTATTTGGATGATTCTTCACTCTATATAAAATGTATTGTCACACATGAGTACTATATTTTTAAATTCCACTACATCTAGTACACAGCTATCCATTTCAATGCATGAACTCCAAACTTTGCTCAATTCCTTCTCTACAAGGGGGAGATAAAAATACCACTTATATGCATGTGACCACTGAAATTGGTGGTATTTACGTCCAAGTGTGTTGAAAGTGTCTCCACAATACAAGTATTTCCTTTTGTTTGACATGTATTTACATAGATTTCCATTTTTAAGAATAAGAGTTTCTCCTATCAATATAATATTTTAAATCAAGGCACTTAATTCTTTATTTATTTTACCATGTATTTCCTTGATTATCAACTATTATATCTCTTATTTCAAAGTTTCCAATTTGCACGGTCTCATTTTGGATTTATTGCAAAGCTTTTACAAATATAATGCTATGTAATAATGGTATTAGAGTCACACTAGTGGCATCTGACATGGTGGTATGAAATGAATTTCATGGGGAATAGTGATATGGCGTCAAGAAATATGAAAAGTGCTCAAGTATGGAGGTGTGAAGTTAGGAATGGAAATTGTAATATGATGAATAGGGGATTGTGGAATGTGGGAATGCGGGGTATGGAGAACTAAAAAGAGAAGTAAGATGGAATCCCACATCCACATTGATGAAATAAGATAAGTATAAAAGGGTTGATTTTTTGGGTTGCAGAAGTGAGTTAGTCATTCTGTAAGATGCAAAAATGCATGATGCGGGACTGCAGGTCTAGGGAAAGGTGAATGGAATCAAAGGGGTGTCCTGGATCTACATTGAGGAAATCAGATAAGTATGAAAAAGGTAAGAGGTACATTATGCATGATGCGGAAATAGGAGAGGTCTTTTTGAGTGCTACAGATTTGCGGCTTGCGAGACTTAGGTATTTTTTGGGTGAGGAATGGATTGGTCTCTCGCAATGGTACTCCCGCAACAAACAAACATGGCTAAGTGTTGGGATCATTGGGTAAGAAAAAAATCTAAGTATATACTTTCTAGTATGTGGGTTTGTGGACCCATGGAGTTGATAGTAGCTCGATCTGTAACCTGCATTTACAAGGGAAAAAGGTTAAGTATAGAATATAGAGGAAATATGAAAGGAGAAAGAAAAATAATAAGGATGGATCTATATACACTAATGTTGATCAATATATATAGATCAAATCCTCCATATATAATCCTATCTAGATCCATCCCCCCCCCATGTTTGACTTAATTTCATCCCACATTGCTCTAGAGAAGTGACAATACAAGAACAAATTTTGTACATTCTCCCCATTTTCATTGCTCTAGGAGACAGATAGTTGGATCCATCAAATACCTTTTTTTCAAATTGTCACAAGTTGGGATTTTATGGGGAAAAAAACACTAGAAAACCTTATTTTTAAGTGGGTATTTTAATTTCCATACTTTGTTCCACCATTGTCTACCATCTTCATCAAAATCTGAGGAAAATTTCATTGCATACCACATTCTTGTTGAATAATAGAAACTAGTAGCATTTCATGTCCATTTTAGTTAATCTTCTTCCTCCTTAGTTTGAAATAAGTTAGGGATTTCCTAAACATGCTCCATTCCTCTTCCATCCTTCCTTCTAGTTCTAAATCTATAACTAGTTTCCAACCTAATGCCCATAATTTCCCATCAACTGGCACATATACACCAACTAAAGTTACAGATCATTTATGTGCTAGGATTATTCTAAGATCTTTATAAACTTTGTAAACCCATTTCCCTCCTAACCAAGAGTATAATTCCAAACTCATTTTCAAACCATTCCCTATTTTCTATACCAAAAAAAATCCAACTAAGGGAAAATCCATTACCATATTGTTCCCAAAGATAGGTCTATTTTTTATTTTTTCGCAAGATTTCTAATACATTCTTCAATGGACTATGGATTAATGTACTTCTTCACCTACCTACTACCAACAATTGTTAGGGGATATAAGTATTTGAAGTCTTTTTTCTACCAAGGATATTCCAAATGAGTAAGGGTTTTCTAAACCCCATCCCCCAAAAGACTTAGGTTGGGACAAAATTTTTCATTCAACTAGTGGGATTCATTTCTCTATTTTTCCCACCCAAACAAAATTCAAAAATTCTTCTTGATAATATTTATAATAGACTATGGGATAAATGCCATAGAAATATGATATACTAGAAATTCCTCAAGGGCCACGTTTACCAAAGTTTTTCCACCTCTCAAGGATAGACACCAATAACACCAAGTCTGAACTCATTTCTTAATATTTTGTTATAGCCACAACCAGTGTTTGAATCTATATGAATTTGGATTCAACTCAAAACCTAAGTATTATAAACCATTTTCTAGATATATAATTTTGTAGGAGATGATAATTCTTATATCATGTTCATTCCAAGGTAAAATTCGATTTAAAAAGATAAAATATTTTTGGACATTGTCACCGTACCTAATACCATAATGAAAATTTAAGAGCATGTTCATATGCCTTAGAATCACTACATGTTCCATTTATTAATAATATTACATTATCAACAAACAATAAATTTTGCAAACTCAAGTTTCTAGATCTCTAGATCCCTTAATTTAGTCCACCTATACTTCTTTGATCTACTACATACCTACTTTTTATTTTTCTTTTGTAATCTAGATATCCTTTATATTAATATTCCACAAAAAGAGTACATACATCGTTGAATGTGGCATGCCACTTGGGAAACAAAGACCATAGAAGTATTGGATAGCCATTTTTTGTATCACAAAAATACTTAAAGTTTTCAAAAGATTCTGAAATTTTTCTTTCATGCCTAACTATTTGTTGTGGAAAACAACAACCTCCCAAATTTGCTTCTCATAGACCATTTGAAATTTGGGTCCCTTTTTCTGTTTGAAAATTCTATTTAATATTCGTTAATTTTCTTTGTAAATATGTTTTATGTTATGATTTTATTGAGCATTAATGTGCGCAATATTTTTAGAATTGAAAAATATTTTATTATGATCCATGTTTATATTGATTGTAATTTTGATTTCTTTGAATTTCATGAATTTAAACATGAAATTCAGAACTCGATTTCGAAATTTTCATCATGGCATATCATTTAAGATCATCTCATTTTGTTTGAATCATTTTCATTAATGATCTTAATTGCAGAATGAAGTTCATAAGGTTTTTCATAATATCCATTATTAATATTCTTGATCATTTTGGCTCATAAACATATCCCTAACAAAGATTTTGCTTGAGCTACAAAATTTCTTAGATTATTCATTAGTTATTATTTCTCATCAAGTTTTAACCTATTATCCTAAAAACCAACTCTAATGAGGAATTAAAAAGTTTTGATTTCCAATTGATTGTATTATAGCCTAATTAATGATTTGAATATGTACTTAAGATATTATTTGATTAGTTCATTGTGGTTATGATTCACATTGCAAAATTAAAACTTATATAAGTATATGTATAATCATATTAGTAAATACTCATATTTATCATGAATATATTCAACTATAACTCGCAATCCAAGTAATGATACTCTGTGGATTCTATATGCCATGTGGACTCTTCAAGTTGTATCCACCTTCCTCCACATATTATACCCCTCTGTCTTACCACAACCTAAAATAAATTACTACATCAAGTCATTACAGGGCTTGTACTTAGTGTTTTTACTCGATTTGGGTATCTTTGAAATCATGATAGTTTCGAATGTCTAAGTTGAGATTTATTATTTCTATGTCTGCATTTACCTTTTCTCCATAGAATTTTCCCTGCGAATTCTCCTAAGTGTTATCAAGCATTTTAGTATGGGATTAATCTCTAGACATGAACCCCAAGGCCCTGAATTTGTTGAGGCAAATGAGCATTCCATTCCTATGCTTTGAAAAGCAGGTTGGTTCGAGTTTCTAATGATGTTTAACAACCATAACCTACACGTGACTAGAGATTTTTCTATCAATTTCGATGGAAAGTCTGCCAGGATTGGGGACATCGTATTACAGCTCAATGAGGCCATAATTTCCAAGGCCGTGAAGTTTCTAGAAGAAGGTGAACAATGGTATAGAACCAAAAGGATTAACAATATACATTGGTACGTGTTTCTCACCTCATCCAAAACTAAGTACAATCATAAAGGTATTCCTACTTCCATGATTAAGAAGGAATGGAAATATTTATTATGGATTATCAAATGTTATATAACCTGTGAGGGTTGCTACAATTTGTTCTTTCTCTATCATTTTTGTTTGCTAATGGTCTTTGTGGGCTTCGAGCTAAATATGCCCTTTTTTCTATTGAAATCCCTCACGAAAATGGAATTTTTTTTATCAAAGAGACTGTCTTACATATGAGAGGAACCTCTTTCACCATAGTTTAATCAAGATACTAATTGAGTATCATTTGAGCTAGATTAATTATTCATGGGATAAATTTATTAAAAGAAATAATTTTATTGAAACCCCATAACTAAACCTTTAGACCCAATATTTCAAATTTGGGTTTGAATCCACTAATTCAAAAGGTGATGATGACAATAATCTTCCATAGATCTCAGTATCCAAGAAAATTCGGACAAGGGTTACACACAGCCAGACTCTGAGTTTAAATTTGAAGCTTAAAATAATTCCTTTTGATACAAATAGACAAGTTTCTATTGAGTCTTCTGATCATCCTATATTTTCCTCTCTCATATATGAATATCCTAAAGATGCTAGCTCCCCTATTCTCAAACCCTTCGAGGATTCAAAGAAATTAATCGACCTCATGAATAAATGACAAGGGTGAAGGATGTCAAGGTATATCATGAATAAATCTAGGAAGGTTTCTAATGTTGGTTCTCCCATTCATATAGAGGATGAAAAAACTAAAGAAACTCAAGATAATACTTCTCGGGAGAAGGAATCCTCACCCATTGTGGGAAAACCTGTAGAGGAAAAATCTAGTATTGATCCAGTTTATAAGCTTCCTTTTGGAAGAATAAATACTTTGCAGTGGTTCTAGTTTTATAGAATAGTTTAATTGGTCTCGAATTGGAGAACCAACTACTCATATCCGAAAACAAAGCCTTGGTTGAAGATCACAAGAAACATATTTCAAATCTCAAGCCTAACAAAAAGGAAGACTCAGTGACAATCAATTCTCCAGGAGTTAATATTTTTGTCAATTCATAGTTTAAAAATTCTACCTCTTAATGCTCAAGTGTAAATATCAGAGTTTGTTTGACAGTTATGAATTATTTTATTTCTTCTATTTTATTTTTAGAAAGAACAACTACAAAATTATAAATTTTGTAGCTGCTCTAATTTCTTATTTTTGTTTATTTATTTTTAATTTTATTTATTTGTTTTGACAGGTGTAAAACATGTGACATGAGCCAATAATCAAGAACAAATTACCTTTTCAAGATGGGAGGATGGGATTATGAAGAAAATCAGTTAGTCTATTATAGAAAGACTGTCTTTATTTTTGTTTAATTTGTTGTAATTTTGATTTGGTTTGGGAATCAAAGACTATTTATGAAATCCCATTCCTAATTTTGAGAAAATAATTTGTCATTAATTAATGTTAGTATTTAGACATAGATGGAACTATTTTCTATAAAAGAGAGAAAGTAAGCTAAGCCACGGGTTCAAAATTTTTGAAAACAAGTGAACTTATACAATGTTGTAGAGTTTTTTTGTTTTAAAATTTTATACTGGATCATTATATTTTGATTATCAATATAAGCATCGATATTCAAAACTATTACTGGTATTCAAATCTTTCATTTATTTGATCAAAGTCAATTGTTGATATATCTATTGTGTTACAGTGGTGTAATTAATTACTATTAATTATTTGTATTCATTTATTTATTGTTGCACATAGTAATTGGCCACTGGAATGTGTATAAATGATGTTGTATTTCAATATCTGTTCCAACTAATTAGATATATCTTTTATCGATTGCACAGTTGCTTGATTGAGACATATGTTAAAAATATTTGCATCTTTTAAATATTTAAATATTGTTTCATTTTATTACACAGTTGCTTGATTGAGACATATGTTAAAAATATTTGCATCTTTTAAATATTGTTTCATTTTATCTGATTCATATACAGAGAGAGGCATGCCCGTGTGTTAGTTAGTTTTAATTAATAGTTTATATTTATTAGTTTTGTTATTGGTTTCAGAAAAAAAATGTATTGAATTAACTTCATCAACATTTATTATATTTTTCAGAAAATATATTTCAGAAAAAGAAACAAATCTCATTTCGTAAGATTAGCATATAAATCTGGTTTGAATTAGATTATTTCAGATAGTATTCATATTGTTTGAAACTATATTCATATATAAAAAAAAATCTAGAGTAGTATTTATTATTATTTATATTCGACAATATTAAATACAGATTAGAAATAATAGTGAGTGTGAACATAAGACTTATTTAATTATTAGATTTAAATTTAGGATAATAAAGGGTACTTGGACCTAGAACCAATGTGAATCGCCACTTCAATGGAAAAGGGTCTAATTGGGACCCTAACCAAGCGATATCCCCAAATGTTGATCATGGTAATTTTTTTCCATCAACACTATCCTACTAATATCATAAAAAAACACATAAAACACGTATAACAGGAGGAAACTATTGCTTCTTCTCATATCTAAACAATATAAGACATGGGATTTAGCCTTTGATCCCCACTTCTACTACTTCCATCAACATATGTCCTTATGCACATGAACTTTCCTCATCCACTAGAATTGGGTTTGAAGGGATATGAAATGAGGTTGTAAACTGAGTTGTTTACTCACATGGATGTGTGGGGTATTTTCATAGACATTGACAGTTGTCTGAATATAAAAAACTTCCCTACAAAGAGAATCAAACTTTTGGTTCATAATTTTTAGTTTATGCATGATTTCTTATTGTTGATTACCTCTTTCCTCTACCACTTGTGTTATAAAGGCCTTGTTCATCCAATATAACTCAATAAGTTTAAATTTTGTTGTATCTCTTTTTCTAGTATTTCCCAACTCTAGGACCCATTCCTTGAAATCAACCTTCATCTATTCCTTGGAGATATTCTATATTTTCCTCTTGATATCCACCTTAGCCTTGATTTGTTTTTGGAAATATGCATTGGAAGTCCATGGTTACCCTCATGGCATCCATTTTGGATCTTGTTATGAACTATGGGTCTAAAAAGGAGGTGGAGGTTTGACATAAGAGGGATTCCCTGCATTGGAACCATGTTTTATTCATTTGATGTTATACCCTTTACTTGTATGTCTCATTGGGGGAGGCTTCAATTTGACAGATGCAAAAATAGGGCCAATCAGAATGAGATGGGTGAAGGAAACATGGAATTAGGAATCAAATATGATAGGTGAGCATGTGTGGATGCCCCATGGGGTTGAATTACAATAAGAGTGCCTTCATGGGGATGTAAGGGGTGTCCTAGAAGGGTTGGGAGTGAGTGATCTTCCCAAATTATAGAAAAAATACTCACATTCCTATAGGCCCATAGCCCCAAAAAAATTCAATGGGGATAAACCGACCTAGGAGAGCATAAAAAAGAAAACCGCATAAACTCGTGTTGCTAAGAAACCATAATTTATAAGGGTAGAAACTTATAGTACTAACACTAGAGAGATTATATATTGGTGTAATACAATCGCTATGCAGAGTGTTAGAGCTAGTGAGATGGAGGCACCTAGAAAAACAACTTGTTCCTCTTTCCCAAATGCTTTGAAAAATATAGCATCTCTTAAACTCAGACCAAAATTTGAAATAGTAAAACATAAAAACTCTCTAATAGGGTACTTAACCAAAAAAGGCCAAATAATAACCAATATAATCATGATCCACACATTAGATTTGAAACTAGTTCCATGTTTAACATCCCCATAGCTACCAGAACAACCTTCTTCTTCCACTAAATCAGCATGCATGAGTAGGAGATCGGCTACAAGAAATCACATCCCAGTTATTTCCATAATGTTTCCACTAGTCATCCATCTTTTACATCATATCTAATACTACCTTTTAAACAAGTTGAATTATCCATGAAACCCATCATCCTATGCCTACTACCACACTTCCTCATTTCCCAAACATGCGTAGGTGGTTGTATTGATAGCCTCCAGAAATGTTGTAGGCAGAAATGTGGTAGGCATCCCCAATCCACCACATTTCACCCCATCGGGGTAGTTGTTGTCAGTAATATTGATTTGACAACAATTTTCTCGTAGTTGGTTGGGAATCATAGTATTCCATGAGTTGAATTTCCTGATTAACCATATTCACTCCTTGATTGGCCAATTGGTTTGATAGGACATTATATTTTATGTGAACGTGGGAGGGAATGATGGTGGAATTTGATTTGGTCAATTCTAAGACTTGCAAAAACCTTGTAGAGACGTGCTAATTATGTGAAAACTTGTCTGGATTGGTACCAGCGAGTAATTTAGATAGTGCTTGAATGAGAACTGAGAAGTATCCTTCCACTATGATTTTGTTGAAACCAAGTTGAAGTGATAATTACAGACCCTTCACCAAGCTAGCAAGATCAGTTGTGTTGTTGGTATTGTTGCCAAGATGTGAGACAAAGATAAATATAATTGATTTGGAATCATCTATGAACACCCCTCTCACACCTTTTGGTCTCGGATTACCTTTGAAAGCCCCATCAAAATTGATCTTCATGAAGCTAGCTAATGGTCTATCCCAAGTCCCTCGAGATGGATACTTAAGACTAGGTTTAGTTTTAATAGAAGAGAGGGGGACTTACTCAAATTTCTAGTTGGAAAAGATGACTTTATCATTAACTTTGGGTTGTCTAACTCCCTCTGTCTAATGGATTGATATGACAAAGTCTCAAATTTGTTCTTGATTGTTATTCCAAGTATATTCCCTTCCCCATTGTTACTATATGAATATTTGATTATAATGTCGCTTTCATATTGTCCATAGAATACACCCATGGAATACATTCCAAGATTTGTAAGCATATTTACATATGGAGAGGATCTCCAACTTTCCAACGTTTGAATGATATTATCCCTTAGGAATCAAATTATTTAAACAGAGTATCTCTTGTGTGCCATTGATAATTCACCTTTAGGCATCCATTGAATAAGTGATACATTAGTTCTTCATCAACTTTGAACTTGTAGCATATGGAAGGAATTTCAAATCCTCTTTTGGTGAGTTTATCCTGGGTTAATTTTTTCTTTCTTACCGAGAGCCAAATAAAGGTTGAAATCTTGGGCCAGAGCTCTAGGATCCAAATTGTTTTCCAAATATTTTCCTTCTCTAGCCTATTGTGATTTTCTTCCATTTCATAGGCATGATTGACCCTGAAAGTTCCATCAATGTGAGAGCCCTATCTTATGATTCCATGGCATGTATCATAGTAAATCTTCATGTCTTTGAGGTAGCCATCCATATTTCTTCTTGCTTCCATGATCACCCTAGCTATCCATCTTTCCCTAATATCCAAACTCAATTAGACCCATGCAAAAGAGCATTTGCATTCACCCAATATTGGTGGACATAATTCTATCCCAAGGCAAGGAGAGTAGTCATGTATTCTTAAAGTAGTGGTTGGCTTGCTAATTTTGCCTCTTGTTTCCATGCATCATCCTAAAAAAGAACATAGGATCTTTCCCTAATTTCCAAAAAGTAGTAGTTATGGACTAACCATACATTGTTATAGAAGTTCCTCTAGATATGTGAGCCTGAGAAATATCCCCCCATGTGGATATGGGAATTCTCATCAATATTATATGTGTACTTCACCTTCCAAATTTTGCTACAAAGGTCTTCCTTACCCTTAATCCATATCCACCAATTTTTGGCAATAAGTTATTTACTCGTGATTAGGGGATCCCTAATTCCTATACCACCTACCTACTTAGTAAGAAAAATTGTATCCCAGGCCACTAAATCCAATCTTCTCTCCTTTTTAGGTCTTCCCCAAAGGAATTCCCTTTGCATAGCTCGAATGGATTTGAGGATTTTGGAAGGGGAATATATTGGAGAAATAATTTGATGAGGGTCATATTTCGAGGAAGAGTGGGGAATATAAATTCCAACTATTGAACTTGGCTTCAAGTTTGGAAAAATGATCCTCCTATGAGGCATTCCTCAAGGCATTATCGAGAAGGGGAGAAACTAAATATTTGGAGGGGATGGAGCCCTTTTGGAAACCAAGAATTCTTGTGATATTACATTGAATGTTTAGGGGGGTACTAAAGAAGAAAATATCAGATTTTCTTTGATTTATCATGACTCCTGAAGCAAGCATAAAGGCATCCAAAATTAACTTGAGTACATGATATTCAAATACAATGGGGGCCTCCATGAGTAATGCATCATCCCCAAATTGCAGGTGGGATAGGGGATCATATTTTTTGTTCAGTTTGACCCCTTTTATAAGGCCAACACTTAGGGTTGACTTGAGACTTTTACCAAGTCTTTCTACTACAAGGATGAACACAAAATATGATAAAGGATCTCCCCATATAATACCTCTGGAAGTGTTTAAAGTGGTTGAGGGAGACCCATTAATCAATATTGAATTTTTTTTTATAGAAACCATATTTTTGACCCAAGAGATCCATTCCTAACCAAATCCAAAGGATTCCAGCACTTGCTAAAAAAATCCTAGCTTATTCTATCACAAGATTTACACATGTCTAGTTTGATCAACATGCTTAGATATTTTTTTATTTTCAAAGGTGGATAGTTTCATGGGCCACAATGATACCATCCAATATTTTTCTTCCTTTGACATAACCTCCTTATTATTGAGAAAAAAATTTCACCATGATGGTTTTAGATGGTTGGCTATGATTTTGGTAATGATCTTATAAAAGACATTGCAGAATGAGATAGGCCTAAAATTATCGGTCGTGTTAACATTCTGGTATTTAGGGATGAGATTTAGGAAATCAAAGTTGAAATCCTAAAGAATGTTCCCTGAAAATTTGGAATCTTCCACAACTTCCCAAATCTCCATACCCACCATCGACCAACAAGATTTTGAAAAGTTTGTTGTAAATCCATTTGGACCTGGTGACTTTCCTGATGCCATATCATTTTCTATTTGGGTAACTTCCTTAAAAGATATGGTAGGTAGTAAACTTAAATTTTGGTCATGGGAAACGAGAGAGGGTATGGAACTTATAATGGTTTTGATGGATACTTGTCTATTCTATTGAGGTTCTCTTAGCACCTGGTTGAAGTGATTTTTAATCTCCTACTCAATGTCATTGTGTCGTTGTAGATTTTCCCCTATTGTTCACTTGAGAGTAGCATTCTGATTATGGTTCCTTTTGTTGATCATAGAATTATGAAAGAATGTAGAGTTCATGTCCCCTTCTCCAAGCCAACAAATTTTAGACTTATGTCTCCAAAGGATCTCTTCCTGATTTTCCTGAATGTCAATTTCCTTGTTGAGGAGGTTCTCTTAGGATGCATGTTCTTGTGTTCTAGCTTATTGAAGGGTGATGGTTTTTAGTTCTTCCATATCCTTTTATAGATGATGTTTAGGTTGAAAGTGTTGAGTATGTTTTATATTCTTTGAAACATTGATCCCATGCATTGTACACTAATATGGGAGAAAAGGGGGTCTAGTGTAACATCCAATTCCACCGATCACATTTCATACCATATTCTTTGAGGACACTTGCGAGAAAGTGATCCGGTTAAAACATGGTACATTATGATTATCTGTTTTAGTTTATGAGTTTATGCTATGATTGAGTATTGAAATTGATATATTATTATTATTGATGTATAACATTGACAGGTATTATGATGAGGTTTACTGAGTGTGCAGGAAAAGTGACATGATGAAGATGTTGATGGCATCAATAGACTTCCCTGGACTCCGTATTGAGTCAGGGAGTGGACTATTGACTTTGATTATGAGTACTTGCTTTATTTATGCATGTGTTATGATGATTATTTCGGTTATGGATTTCATGTATATGAGTTATTGATATTATCTTTGTCACTGGATGCAGGCATGGTGACACTTTCTAATCTGACTCACATATGGAGTAAACTTGGGGTCATACACAAATATCAGATGGATGAGGGAGAGGTGTGGAAGCATCACTGTCACATCCTACTAAAACTCCCACAGTGACCTGAATGGAAGGTTAACAACTACCTTGTTCCCAAGAGGTTACTATGTAGTGAGGGCATGTTGAGACAGTCGTTCACGAGGATGTCTAAGGGGCACACAATAAGGAGGATTCCTTATTCCTCAGTAAGCCCTTAGTATCACACAAGGTTGACAAGTGGAGTGTTCGGTAAATGGATGCTTGTTACATCTAGGGTGATTTTCACCCCCAGGTGAAAGGTTTAGGGGGGTTAGGGGACAGGATCCACTGAGAAATGTTTTTTGGTCTATTTTTGGCACTTTGTTACATATGGTTTTTGCGGTTTTTCGGCACATAGTTTTCGCCGATGGTTTTCTATTTTCATTTAAGGAATTAGGGTTGTTTACTAATATGGGTCAATGGATTAGGGGTTTGGATGCCACGGGATCCTGTATGTATATTGTATTGTAAAAAATTAATATAAATAAATAAATTAGAGGTGTGGCTCTAAACAAGTTGTTGCTTTCCCAATTTGGGTTTCCAAGGTAAAAATATTTGCGTAATGTGTGCCTGCTTTCCACCTAAGCTCAAAGGTAAAAAGATTTATAATGTGTGCCATTATATTTTTATATATATATATATATATATACATATATATATATATATATTAAGAATATTTTTGCAACAATTAATTATACAAGGTTAAAATCTACATTTGGTATCAGAGAAATTATTGTCTTTAGAGAGACACCTTTGTGTTCATGGGTTTGGCTCGGGTCTGTGATAAGACTTGTTATAGTGGGAGATCTGCAGTATTGATTCTTCCCATGAAAATAAATGGCGAGTAGTTCGAAAATAGAGATCAAGAAATTTAATGGGAAAATTTTTGAGCTGTGTAAGCTCAATATGGATGATCTATTGGTATTCAAATATCAGTATATCATGGTGGATCAAGGTACTACAACTATAGGAATGTCAGAAAAATACTGGAAAAAGTTGGATTGGAAGGCAAAGAGAACAATCTGGTTATGTCTCTCAGATTCAATATTATTGAATTTGTTAGGGGAAGCTATAGCCAAGGAATTATGGGATAAGTTGGGGACTTTGCATTGATCTAAGTCCCTGGTAAATAAATTGTTCCTATGGAAGAAGTTGTATATCTTGAGGATGAAAGATGGAGACTTGGTGACAAAGAATCTAAACACCTTCAATATTGTGGTAAGTCAGCTATTAGTTGTTGATATTAAGATTTATGACGAAGACAAATGTATTAGTTTACTATGCTCTTTACCAAACTTGTGGAATAGTCTAGTTGTGGCCATAGGTAGTAATACAACTAATTTAAGTTTTGATGATGTGGTACCATCCTTTTTTGTCAGAGGATATGAGGTAGAAGAACATGGAAGGATAGAGCACAGATGCATTATTTTCAAGAGGATGCTACCAAGAAAAACATAGATCTAAGTCATCAAGTGGGAGATCTAAATCTAAGGGTAGACCTACCTCTCCTAGAAATGTTTTGAAGTTATGTTGGAGATGTGGAAAAGAAGGGCACTACAAGAAGTAATGTATATCAAAAATGTTGAGAGAGAGAAGGGATTTGAATATGATCCTTCTACGAAATAAAAAAAACTCCTTTAAAGGAGGGGATGTGTACTTGGCTTCATCAAGCACACATGCAGATCATGAGGCATGGTTGGTTGACTAAATTTTATCCTTTCATATGAATCCCCGTAGGGAGCCATTCTGTGAATATGAAAGGTATGATGGAGGTGATGTTTTTCTAGGTGATGTCTCAACAACCAAAATCATAGGATGAGGAAAATTCAAGATGAATATCATGGATGGAAGGATTAGAACACTCCTTGGTGTTCTGCACATCCAAGGTTTGGCCATAAATTGATTTATGTAAGTAAAATGGATGATGCAGGGGCACAAGTAATATTTGAGAGAGAAACTTGAAGGATGGTTCGAGGAGAAATGGTGTTGTTGAAGGGAGTTCAGATTGGAACTCTGTATAAGATGCAAGGAGGCACTATTAGTGATGGGTTTAATAGTTCCATTGTTCCTAAGAATGGATCTGAAGAAGGAAAAAATCCTACAGTCTCTGGATAAAAGGCTATGTTGTGGCATAAAATACTAGGGCATATCGAAGAGAATGGATTTTGATTACTACATGGTAAAGGTATGGTTGAAGGTATGTCTAAATTCTCTATGGATTTTGATTTCTGTGAACATTGTGTATATGGGAAGAAGAATTGGGTAAGATTGCCCTCTAGTGCAACAAGGGAAAAGGAACCCATAAGCTAAAAAGGTAGTGTATAGTCGAGAGGTGGTATTTAGAGAATAAAAGATGTTGTCAAACAAGAATTCCTACCAAAAAAGGAATAACCAAAGAAAATAGAGTTTGAGTTGAAGGATGATGAATCAAACTTTACATAAAAACATGAATCGGAAGAAGAATATCATCCTCATACTCCAATATTGAGGAGATTAGTTTTGGAAAGAAGGAAACCAGAAAGGTATACTCCATCTAATTTCCATTCAAATTTCACTTTTTTTTATTATTGATGATGATCCTAGAAATCTTAGGGAGGTAGTGGTTTCATAGGATGGGAAATTGTGGAAAAAGGCCATGGTTGAAGAAATGACAACCTTAGACAAGAATGAGGCTTGTGATATAGTGGAGTTGTCAACTGGAATAAATCCTATTGGTAGAAAATGGGTGTTTAATAAGAATCTGGATGTAGAAGGAAAATTGGAGAAACACAAAGCTCAATTAGTATTAAAAGGATATTCTCAAGTAGAGCGAATTGATTTTGGTAAGATTTTTTCTCATGTGGCCAAGTTAACTTCTATTATATTTCTTTTATCTATTGTTGTTTATTTTTATTTTGAAGTAGAACATATAGATATGAAGACAACATTCCTACATGGGGATCTGGAAGAATAAATCTACATGAAGCAGCTAGAAGGATTTGCTGTGAAGGAAAAGAAGGATTTGATATGCAAGCTAAGAAATTCCATGTATGGGTTAAAGAAATCACCAAGGATGTGGTATCAAAATTTTGATACTTATGTGTTTGGACTTGGCTTCACAAGGAGTCAAGCGGATCACTGTGTGTATTTCAAATTAATTGGTGGTCATCTTATTTATTTTGTCTTGTATGTGGATGATATGTTGTTGATAGGAAACAACAAGGAGATTATCCAAGATATGAAAACTTATTTGTCCTATAAATTTGACATGAAGTATATTGGTGTTGTAAATTTCATTTTGGGCATGGAAATTAAAATAGATTGGTAAAACATGAAACTCTCGTTAAATCAGAGGAAATATGTCGAGACAATATTATAGAGGTTAAATATGCAGGAATGTGCACTGGTCAAGGTTCATATTCTTGTAGGTGTAAAGTTATCTATGGATCAGTGTCCCAAGACACATGAAGAGGAAGAGGACATGTCCTATATTCTATATGCGAGTGCAATTGGAAGTTTGATGTATGCAATGGTCTGTACTAGACTAGACATTGCACATGTGATGAGAGTTTTGAGGAGGTATATGTCAAAAATGGGGAAGGAGCTTTAGATAGTAGTAAAGAGGTTTTTCAGGTATTTGTGTGGCACTACCAATTATGGATTGTGTTACCAAGGAATATAAGGATTGGACAGAGTGTTGTACATACATAGTTTTGTGGATGCATACTAGGTTGTAGATATGGATCATAGAATATCTACAAGTGGGTATATGTTTAACCCATTTCGAGGAGCAATCAGTTGGATGAGAAAAATACAGTCTATAGTGGCACTCTAAAATACATAAGTTGAATACATGGCATCCACTCATGCAAGAAAGGAAGAAATATGGTTATAGAGATTGTGTTTAAGTATTGGGTTGGTATAGCAAACTATAATGATAGATTGTGACAATCATACTGCAATATTCTTGGTAAAGAACTTGACTTATAATTCAAAGAAAAAACATATTGATGTTCAGTATAACTTTTTGAGAGACATGGTTATAGAGAAAAAGGTGTTGTTGATGAAGGTGGACACTTTGGAGAATGTTGTAGATTCATTAACAAAATCTATGAGTATTGAGAAGCTCTATTGGTGTAGAGGATCTATGGGCATTGTTGCCCTGGATTATTGACTATGTAGTCATGTAACCCCATGTATGCAAAGAAAACAACAAGTAGGAGAATGTTGGGTATGTGTTATATTCTTTGAAAAATTGATCCCATGTACTATACATTGATATGGGAGAAAAGGTTTGTTTTTGGCAGTTTTTTGCGTCCGTTTTTTGCAGCTTTTTAGTACACGGTTTTCGTCAATGGTTTTCTAATTATAGTTAAGGAATTAGTGTTGTTGACTAATTCGGTTCAATGGATTAGGGGTTTGGATGTCGTAGAATCCTATATGTATATTGTATTATAAACCATGAAGATAAATAAATAAGATTACAGGCGCGGATCTAAACAGGTTGCTAGTTTTCTCGATTTGTTTTTCTAGGGTAAAAATATTTGTGTAACATGTGCCATTGTATATTTTATGTTTTTATTAAGAATATGTTTTCATTATTTAATTGTACGAGATTAAAATCTACACAAAGATGTTACCAAATATTTTTTTTTTCAAACTTTAATATTGTTCTTGACTTGTTTGAGCTTTTATTGAAATTGTTACATTCTTGATCCTCAAGTGGGGGAACTTGTGTCCACCAAGTTCCTAAATTATACATAAAATCTAGGTGATCAAGCCAGAACGTTTCAAATCTAAAAGGATTCAGTTTGGGAGTTGAAGAGTTTTCCTATGAGAGGATTATTGGCTAGTGGTCAGACATTGAAAATGGGATAATTTCTATTGTAATGGAACCTTTCCTCTAAAGGAGATATTTAGAGACTATAATTTGATCTAGTCTCACCATGATCTAGTTTTCTCCTCCCCTTCTATTTTTTTAGGTTTGGCAACCATTGTTGTTTTGGATGTTGACCAACCTCATTTTTTCAATGGTTTCCTTGAAGGCTAAGTTGTTAGTGTATAACTTTACTTGGCCTCCCCTTTTCTCTTCAAGGAACATGATCATGTTAAAGACTTCACTAAGTATCCAGGGCTGCCCTTGGATAATTTCTCATGAAGTTTTTAAAGATTCCATGAAGGAATTTTGGAGGGTTGAGTTGGCTACGCCATAAGAGTTGGTGATGAACCCCTAATCTTGATATCCAAGCCTCCTTTAGTTGGTTGATATGAAGTTAATTGAGTCCAAACTATTTTCAATAGAAACTTGGGTTGGGTCCCAAAGTAAAGATCATCCATATCCAATAATGAATCCAATGGCATTCACTACTAAGATATCACTTCCTTTCTCACATTTATGGGCTATAATGAGCATGGATTCTTGGTGAACACATTTAGTCTGCAATTAGCTTTTTTGGGGATTTAAGGGGTGTAGTTATGATATCCATACCTCCTATGGAGTTATGACTTTGAGATTCACTTACAGGTTTAATTTTCCCTTTTTTTAGATATCATTGAAGCTATTGGAGCTAAGTTGTCGAACAGTTGGAAAATTCTTGTTCACCATGCTTGGTTATTAAGGTTGGTAGGTCAATTTTCGATTGCTCGATGTCCATGTTATATTTTGAAAATTATTCCTCTGAATCTGGGTAGGTTTCTTCCTTTGTATCCATACCATGTTTCTCATCCTTATTTTCCTTGGCACTTTACTTATATTTTTCTGTTCTTGTTTTTTTACATTTCCGATCAACCAATTTAGAGTTTGATTTTATATCCTTTACATAACTATCCTCCAATGATTCCCATGTTCGTGGCCTATTATCCTTTATGTCTATTAAATCATGGAAGATTTTATTTTCTATGGTGTTGACTAAGGGGTTGTAATGGTAACTTTTGTCTCTAACTTTTGCTTCTTGGGGACCTTAGTGAAGCCCTATGCATCTATGAATTATTTGGCCATTTTTGTATTAATCCCTATGTTGTGTGGGTAGTCTCTAAAGATATTTCCATGTTAATGGAATTTATGATACATAAGGGAATGTGATCATACTCCAAAGTCTAGATCCACTTAGCATCCTATAATTTTATGTTTATTGAATCTAGTAAATCTCCTGTGACATTCATGTATACACATATCATGGAATATGAGGTATATATACCATTCTTTTGTACTTCTAAAAATTTCATAAAGGATCCAAGCGTATTACCTATCCCTTCTAGAGTTTCCCTTTCCTAAAACTCTTATGTAAGGGAGTACATGAGTATCCATGTGGGGGATTCATTGAAGTCCTCATTTTTTAGGCTAAAACTCTATGTCCAATAACATAGGTGTAGGCCTTGTAAGTTGTGAAATATGGGCCTTATTCAAATATTCATTCTCTATCATGATACATGCAAAAAAATTTGTAAAAATCCCTTGGAGCCCAGTTCATATCTATTTGGCCCTTGGGTTTCCATCTTGATTTCACCCAACCCAAAAGAGATTTCTTTTAGGGCCAAATTCCAACAAATTTACCAATAACTCTATGATCCTTCATGTGTTGAATATAGTTACCAATACTAGGAGGCATGATTCATACCTTGGATTCTTTATTGTTTTGGCTAAGTAGAAGTTATGAATATTGGTGTTCTTATATTTTTTTGGTTGTTCTTCCTTGTCAAATTCAATCTCCTTAGTTGGATCATTTCCCTCCCTTCCCATTTCTACTAAAGGTGGATTTGATTTGAAATTACCTATGATGATCTCTTTGAAAGAGTATTTTTTTGGTCCCAACTACGATGGTCCTACCATGGTGTAAGGATTAGGTCTACTATCTTCAGATGGAATTAATGAAAATATCGTGTTGGCATTGATGTCAACATGAAGACAATAAGTACCATAGTGGAGTATGACATGGAAATATCATGTTGGCATTGATGTCAACATGAAGACAAGAAGTACCATAGTGGAGTTATAGGAATGTGATGGACTACTGGAATACATGGGATCATCTAATTGAGTGATTTGAAAGAATGAAATAATTAAAAAGAAAGATTGATTTTATTTTTATTACTACACTTGTCGAGTCGAGTTTTCCTATGAATTTATATTTTGTTGAGAAAGGATCATGATGAACATAATGAATACTGGCGAGTCACCCTCTTGAATAATTTTCCGTGCACTATCATTTCAGAGTGTAGTCGAAGGGAAATTTGGTGATGCAACATCGAGAACCCTTGAGTTTGTTACATCAACACAATAGTCAATATTTCATAGTAATTTTTGGTAATCATTCTTGACAGGCCAAAGTTGGACGACCCTTCAAACCCAAACAATTTCCAATAGCCACCAATGGTTAGATCCACTCAAAAAGCCAATTGTTGAATAAATTTTCATTAATGTCAAAGTTTAGTGAGTGATCAAATATATGTCAAATGTCATTAAGTGATTAAATATAAACGTGACTTGTTGGCATTATTTATTGTGTGTTGTCATTCATGGAAACATGAGTCAAACATGTACAATAATCAGAGAAAAGGAAGATCACCTTGTGGAAAAATTAATTCGTGATCACTGTTGATCACAATAGGATCAACAATGATCCTATGATTCAAAAGCTCAGAAGAGATGGTGCATTTGAAATAACACAGAAGACAAATCCTACATAGAAGAATCCTTTGTGAAGGATCGAGGAAGAATCCTATTCATTGAGATAGTTTTCAGGAGTAATTGCAACCATCGGATCAATTAGAGCCACTGATAAAATCCAAGTGGAAGGATAGCCTAAGGTTCATGACATTAGAGATAAGGTAGAGGAACGAAGGATAGTGTAAACCATAGATCAAGTAGAGACATCAGATGAATTCTCGACCATCCGATCAAGTTTAGTGGAAGGACAGTGTAAACCACAAATATCCTGAAGTCTCATATTAACCGAACTACCTTCAACCATTGATCTGGAGTGGATATATTGGAATCGTTAGATCACAATAAAAAAAAGGAGACAATCAACTTCAACACTGACCACTTCGGTGAAAAGGAGTTCAAATTGAACCATAATTCCCGAAGCCCGAATTCAAGAAGAAATGCCAGTCATCTGATCTAAGGAACATTTCAGGAAATATCCCAACTTGAAGAGAACTAAGAGAAGTAGTAGAACTAAGGAACCTTGAAGAAAAAGGTAAAAGTGAAAGTGGATTTAAAGAAAAAGGGTAAAGAAGGTTCTCTTAGTTCTCTTAGTTCTCTTAGTTCTTTTAGATCTACAAGGTCATCAGTATCAAAAGGGGAGAGAAGAAGTAAAAAAAAATTAAGCAGAAAACAAATTTTCTATCAAATAGAAAAGAATATCAGTGATAGGGGTAGAAAAGGTATGAACTTATTTTTGTTTTAGAAATACGTTTCCCTCAATGACAAAGGGGGATATTTTTGGAATTATTTATTGTTTTTTGTCATTGATGGCAACATGAGTCAAACATGTACAATAATAAGCAAAAAGGAAGATCACCTTCTAGAAGAAGTAAGTCGTGATCAAAGTTGATCACGATAGGATCAACATTGATCTTATGATTCAAAAGCTCAGAAAAGATGGCACATTTGAAATAACACAGAAGCCAAAGCCTACATAGAAGAATCCTTTTTGAAGGATCGAGGAAGAATCTTGTTCATTGAGATAGTTTTCGGGAGTAATCGTAACCATCAAATCAGTTAGAGCCACTAATCAAAGACAAGTGGAAGGATAGTGTAAGTTTCAAGACATTAGAGATAAGGCAGAGGAACAAAGTTACAAAATCTCACCAGCTATTAGATCAAGGAGAGACATCAGATGAATTCTTGACCATTCGATCAAGTTTAGTGGAAGGATAGTGTAAACCACAAATATCTCGAAGTCTCGTATTAACTGAACTACCCTCAACTATTGATTTGGAGTGGAGATATTGGAGCCATCAGATCATATTAAAGGAAAGAAAACAATGAACTTCGGCACAGACCACTTCATTGAAAAGGAGTTCAAATTGAACCAAAATTCCCAAAGCCGAATTCATGAAGAAACACCAACTGTTTGATCTAAGGAACACTTCGGGAAATATCCCGACCGTTGTATCAAGTAAAGTGGAAGGATAGGATAAGGAAGTCCAAAGGCCTGAGATCCTGAATAGTCAAATTCCCAACAACCGTTGGATCATGTTAAATCCTTTTGGGTTAAATAAGGATCATTAAATGAAGCCAAGTTACTCTAGGTTTATTCTTCGAGGAATCTCACTCCGAGAGAATTAGGAAATGGTAAAAAGTGAATAACCCGAAGTCTCGAAGGCCAAAATGAATATGGACCATTGATCTAGAGCTGATCATAGTTGTTGGATCAAGGATTCAGATGAACCTACAATCGTTATATCCAGGAGGAGGACATGTCACACATCAGGAGATCCACGTTAGTAAGACCACATCAGCAAGGACATGTGGTGCAATTAAATGGTGACAAGTGTCAAGGTCCAGTTGGAATTTTAGGTATATGTAAGTCACAAATCTAAGTGACAAATGGCAGCCACTCGACTAGTGCCAAGTTAGCAGTGACGTCAGGAAGTTACATCACTTCGAGAGTATGTCCTCCGGGGGAAACCAATTTCTACCACCAACAACTGCCTGAAGCACTGAATATCAAAGTTAATGTTGGTCATTGATATAAGATCCTTCGGGTTCTCACATTACCATTAGATCAAACATAATGAAAATATAGCATAAGAACTTCCATGTTGACCACTTCGACGCTGACTAACTCCAGCGAAAATTGGAGCATCAATTACGTGAACCTTCAAAGCCCCAGAGTCTCGAAGTCCTGAAATAAATAATGGTCATCCATCTCAACCTTTGATTAATTCATAGCCACTGGATTAAGAAATAAAAGGATAAGTGAGGATTAGAGCTAGATTGTTGATTTGGTTCTAGGAATCACACCAACCATTGGATCAACCCTTGCGAGAGGTAACCACTTCGGGAAGTCGAATGTTCAAAAGATTGGATGATTCTAAGAGAGAAATCGCCCGAAGGTCGAAGTCTGGAGGACTAGGTTCCAGTCCCTGGTTATAGGTTATGAACACATAATCCATGAGGCATTGGGAACATTGCTTAAATTAATAAGATCATGGTTTTACACATATGGTCACATGTAAATGGTTTGAAGGAAGCACCTCTACATAATTCAATTTATGCAACATTCACAGAGACAAAATAAATTGATCCATACCTGTGATTAATTTATGAAAAATAGGTCAAATGGTTGTTGAAATCATATGAAGGTTAGAACTCATCGTTCCCTTTCCAATGATAGGTGGTATGCCAAGTTTAAAGTTGAAAAACTGTAATGATGGTTAATGGTGGTTATGCATTGGTCCCAAAATTGTTGTAAGTGATCAAGTTAGTTGTAACTTGTGGCACAAGTCGACCCTGGAACTAAACTAGAGTTGAGCATGAAAGAGAATAAATACAACTATGCTTGGTTAATTTTTAGTGTGCGAGTGAGTGGGTGAATAAGTGGATCTGCACTTGAGTTCGGTGATTTCTGTTATGGTGATCCTTTGGCACAATCAAGGTGCAAATTTCAAAGAGAAGATGAAGTCTGGTGATGATAATTTGTTGTAGACCTTTGATCATGAGCTGGAGTATATACAATAACTAGATGACTTGTTTTTGGGTTGGTTGTACTACCAGATCAATTCTAGTTGGATAGATTGCATTCTATTGGCAAGCTGAGTCTTGCAGCAAGATGAGTTTTGCAACAAGCTGAGTCTTTCTTGAGAGTTGGTGCTCTCCTTGGAGTTGGTTCTCTTTACTTCAATTGGTGTTGATAAAACCTTTGTGATTGTAGTCACATGTAAAACATAATACACAAATCTTACACATACATATGTTGTCTCCTATGTTCATTACGATTATGGATTGATTTTTCTTTATTATTGATGAATGTTATTGGTGAACAGTTACATGCAATCTTAAAATGATGATGAATAATATTATGTTTTGAAATAGTTGTTGACTTGAAGTGATAAAAAGTTGTAAAAGTTCACACACTAATTCACCCCCCCCCCCCTTAGTGTGGCTGGTGTATCCAACATGAATTTGGTATCACTTTAATAGTTAAGTGGAAGTAGAGTTTACGTAAAAGAAAAGTAAATATGAAAGTGGAATAAAGAAAAAGGTAAAAGTGAAATTGGATTAAAGAAAAAAGTAAAAGCTAAATTTGATTAAAGAAAAAGGTAAAAGTGAAAGTGGAGTTAAAGAAAAAGGGTAAAAGTGAAAGAGCACATGGTATTTTCAAACCATGGTGTTATTTACCTATGGTAAGGTAAAAAGTGAATTAAATCATGATAGTCAAAATCTATTGACCCGGTTGAAAACGTGACTAAACGATCTAAAAGGCACAATGGTATGACATTGTATTAATTAAAATAATATCATTAATATCTTATATTGAAAAGGCACATACTTATAATGAAGAGATACATTCCTATATTGAATAGGTACTTTTATTCATTTTTATTTACAAAGAGATGCAATGGTTCAATGCCATATACATGTTGGATGACTATATAAACAAGAAAATATGTTGAAAGAAGGTGTGACTCGATGATTTAATAAGAAGATCTAAACAGAAGAAGAGTCCAAAGGAATAAATTGAAGTTTGAAGATTAAAAAATGCAGTGAGGGTGGAAGAGTGGAGCAAGGGAGGATTAAAGTCCTCTACAGGTTGGAGCCTGAACAAGAGGGAGTTGCAACTTCCTCAAGTTGGTGCTTGAAAAATAGGGGATTGTTGTCTTCTTGAGTTGGTTCTCAAAATAGAGTATTATTGTCTCCTTGATTTGGTGCTCAAAAGAGAAGATTGATGTCTCCTACAAGTTGTAGCTTGTAAATGAAAAGTAAACTTTATATAAATATATATATAAAGAACATTTATGGTGTTTCATGTTAAAATTATGTGTATTGTTCTTCTTTGTGGATCATTTGTTGTGCTTAATACTATTAATGATTAAGTGGTGTTAAATATTATAAAAATAAGAAATACTAATTCACCCCCCCCCCTCTTAGTATTAAACAATATTCCAACAGTTGGTATCGGAGTGGGTTCCTTCATCATGTTAATTTTTTCAAAATCCCAACCCAGTTTCAGTCTCGCTGATTTTTCAGTCAAATTTAAATGCCAAACTCAGTTTCAACATTGTTTCAGCATATGTTACAGCCTGGTGTTTCAGCATATGCTACAGCCTGGTGTTTCAGCATATAAAAACTTAACAGAAAATAAATTTCAGAACTGAAACATGAGAATTCTGAACATCGTTTTCAATGCAGAAATAAAATATCAGCAATATGCACAACTCAGAAAATATAGACACAAAGAATTTCGGTCTAACTTCGACCCTGGAAAAACCCACAAAGGGAAAACCAGTTAGAGAGGGCTTTGTATTATTTATGAGCTTCTGAGAAATTCTTTTACAGCATATTCATCTTCAGATATTTACACAAACTTATCTGGACATTCCTGTAGCTTTGCTCCTCAATTTCTGAACCAAAAATTCGTACAACAGTACGACAATTAATGTTGTACGGACTGTCACGAAATTCGTGCCAAAACTCTGCTAAGATTCAATTTCTGTGCCACTCAATGTTATTCGACAACCTTGGAATGCATGCCAATACTCCCAGAAATTGCAGCTGCTGTCTCTTTTCTTCAGCTCGACCTCTCTCTTGCTCTCTCTTGTTCTCTCAAAAAGAATTCTTGAGATCCTCTTGTTCTCTCAACAAGAATGCTTCAACTTCCTCTTGCTCTTGGCATCTCACCAAAAAGCCTCTTGGCCTCTCACCAAGATTTTCTTCAACGTCCAAGAATGGTTGCACCCATTTTCCTTAATCAACCTCATGAGGGAAGGTGAGGAGTTTTCTAATCTAACAGTTGAGATTAGATCAGATGGGTGGCTGAGATTTGGTGTCTCTTCACTCACCCTCACTTTAATCATAAAGTTATCTTTTAATTTGCATCTCACAAAT
>SNQJ01S0007664.1:120351-147546 GCA_010110895.2 Picea sitchensis
TGGTAACAATTCAAAACAAATTCACAAAGTGATCTTATAATTGTTTGCAACTACAATTCAATCACTCCCATTAATCCAACTATCAATTGGAATGAACCCATCATTCTCTACAACCAATATTTTCTTTCTTCTATCCGTCAATATTTTTATCACTTCATTCCCTTGACAAAGTTTTTCCATAATTTATCATTATGTAACTACTTTAACCTGCATCTTTCTTGTTGCAACATCTAACAACTCTTGAATTGTTTTCAACTTCATGACTTAGCAATACTCACATCATTTAAGATGTTAGCATAATCATTTCTATATTATATAATATATATACATGCATTCACCAAAATTCATTCAATAATTCATGTTCTACCACTTGTAACATTTTCAACAACTCAAAATAGTGATCTCAACATTGTAACAAACAAAAATTCAATCATCTTTAGCTAGTATGCATATTAAATATAATGCAACTATCCATCATTATGTATTTTCAGCACCACAGGATTTTTCTAATACAACAAACAATTACTAAATAAAATAACAATCGATGTGTCAATACCCATGGCCACCTTTACAAAATGCATCCATGTGTTGACTACATAATACCCCATAACTGTGTCATGCATTCACCAAGGTGAGTTGGAAGGTCTGGCCAACGTCTCAACACATCATCCACAAACTTCCTAATTATTTCCTGACTATTTGGATGTCTTCCTTTTCAACCCAAACACAACACCAATAATATAATTCTTAACTGCTCTTTAGTGTTGGAAAATAGGTTGTAGTCCAAACATCAACTATACAGTAGATACCATTGAGCACTCACATAGCGCTATAACCCTTTCATATCCAACTATCTCATGGTATTACACATGATTAAATCTATGGATATTTATTGTTATAACAAGAGTATGTCTCCTGACTTGTCCTGGTTATGATCTCATAACAAAATATGCAACTAAATTTTAGTTGAATGCATTATAGAATCAACGACATTTATATACTCTAGGAATTTGGCCATTACATATCAATTTAAATATTGAAATAAATTAACTGAGGGAATTCTTACCTCAATTCCCTTCAGCATTGGAAGCAATCAAATGCATACCTCCATAGTTGTTATCAACCTACTTGATGCTACCTAATTAGCTGGTATTTTTTAAATCTCACATGATTCCTCATCCATCCTTTTGATCACCATTCCTACCACCCTCATGGGTCTTCACATAGATGGAAGTCATAAGAAACAAAAACATCCACCTCTTTAGCCATGATATACCATTTTTCCTGAATACATAATCCATCTTTAGTCATACTCAATATAACATAAATATTGCATGTATATAACTACAGACTATTCTAAGTCCAAAAGCATGCCATATGCATATCCAAGAATGTACATATGCAAAATGCACATCTATATGCACCAAGAATTCACTATCAACATGCCTACTCATGCATCTAGCTTCATTGTATGCATCATGCACTCTATTGCATTTATGTTTCAATTCACTTATTTGTTTATTTATTTATTTTGTAGTTGTTTTTCTTGAATTTATTTATATCCTTGTTTCCTCGTGTGCTCCCATTCTATTCATCTGCACTATTGTTCCATCGTCTGAACACTTTCCAGATAAGTTTCACTTCGCCATTATGCAATCCAACCAATGTGTTTTATTTTCAACAACTTCTCTTAGGTAGTCATATCCAAAATTTACCTTTATGAAACATTCCAGAACCTTGGAATGAAGTAGCTTAGAACATTCCATCACTCTACTATCACAACAGTCTTGAATCAAACACTGTTACTCCTAGTTTTCCATTAGGACACTTCATTAACATTTCCCCTGTGAAACCATACCTTTCACACTTAATACCATTCCCAATGGAAGTCTATTTCCATTCAGTGGAACTTTTCAAGTGAAAGAGCATTTATTATTCTATCTCCAATTTCTCTACATTGGCATCCTGCTTCCACTATGAAATCTTATATTAAAAGTGAATTTCTTTCACTGAGTACCTCTATAAAATTAGCTAATTCATATCTAACAAATGCTTCCCTAGAACTCCTATGCTTGACACATAGATATTATTCACACACAACCTCTTAAGCTCTTTGTTTGCTTTCAAATCAAGCTTGAAGTTTTCTACACATCTCTACCTTCAAGGCTATGGAGCCTTAATTTTCCTTGCTAAGCCCATTAATGAAATTAAAAACATGCTATATTTATGTCCTATGTGAGGATTATTTCCTTTGTTGTACCTGTAATTTATTCACACTCTGTAACAACTAAATAATAATCCTTCTATTCTTCTCTTCTAGAGTTCTTTATCCATTATTCTTTGTAGTTCTTTATTGCCTCCTCCAACTTATGTAAGCTCTTCCATGCTTCCATGACTCGAATATCTAATCCTATTCTTTAATCGATCTGATTGTGCCTCTAATTCTATCAAATATGAAAGAAACCGTTTTTGTTAGAATTATACATATCACAAAAAATTGTCAATTAATGTTACATACACTTTTTCTGCTCAGTTCATGAAGAATTATATCATAGTTATCCAAATTATAATAATTCTAGGTCATTATCCTCTTAATCATCTTTCCAATGACTATACTCTTGCCCCAATCTAATTTATGAGATAAACTTTATGGCTTCCTGAAAAAGTCACTTTCACACTTTTTGTGGACATAGGATCTTGTAGCGACACTAGAATGGTTGTGTGCCAATATTGTAAAATTATTCCATAGCCCCTTTAAACTAGTACAAAATTTAACTTACGACTTACTCCCTGATGCGCCTCATCCTTCTACTTTCACCACTTCAGCTACTCCTACTACTTCTCATGCAGCCGATGGTGTGAATGGTACTTTCTATGCCCAACCGCATTCCGTCCAAACCTCTAGCAACAACCCCAAACCCGCTTCTTCTAATGTTCAAAATGCTTTGTCTCCTACCCCTCCCACCGGCAAGAATTATGAGGTAAATGTTGTCCAATCTACCCCCACCAGTAAAAACAAATCTAGAAAGGGAAAGGGTAAGAATAAGGAGGACAAAAATAATTCGCAAGCAGAAAGAACCAAACCACCACCTGTTGATGATAGGGATAATCACAAACCCCGATACCCTTGTCTTATCTGTGGTGATGATCACTACACTAAGGATTGTCCACAACGTGTCAAGGTTACTAAGTTCCTTCAAGGGACCCCGAAACCACCCACTCTGGCCGTATTGTCACAACCCTTCCCTTCTCAACAACAGACCCAATTGGTCATTCACGACCAACCCTCCCCCTCCAATACATCCTATGTCTTAATGTGTACAAGTGATTCAAATAAAAATGACATAGCACTTACCAGTCGAGCCAAAGATTATTCCTCCTCTAAAGAGAAGGTTGATACTACACCTCCTTCGTTGGTCCAACCATATCCTACGACTCCATCTACCAACTATCCTCTTCATATCGGATGACTGAGCCTCGACACAGTCCTTCACCCTCCTCCAAAGGGTGTCATTCGAAAATCGGCTTTCAATCCTCATGCCTGTGCTGCCCAGAACTACAGTATTATTGAATATCTGGCCCAAGCACCATCCGTGATGTCAGCCCTCGAAGTCCTTCAAAGTTGTCCTACACAATGAAAGGCACTGTTGAAATCTATTGGTAGAATCGACCCTATGGATACAAATTTAATAATTTTTGACTTGGAAGATCACATTCCAAGGTTACCCCCTCAAATCGCATTCCAAATACAAGTGATTGTCTCCGACAAAAACATTTGTAGAACTATTATCGACAAGGGTGCCTTGACGTGCATCATGTCTATTACATGTTGGAAATCCATTGGCTCTCCCTCTTTGAATAAATCCCATAACACACTCAAAGCCTTTAATGGCTCTGGTTTTAAGCCTTACGGTGTCCTCCCTTCACTACCAATCACGTTAGAAGGCAAAATGGTCCAAGTTGAAGTGGAAGTCTTCAATGCTCCTCTCGATTACAACCTTCTTCTCGACCATAGCTAGATTGATTCCATGTGTGTAGTTGTGTCGACTCTTTTTCATGTTGTACGTTTCCCACATCAAGGAAAGGTCATTACTGTCAACCAATTAGCCTTCTTTAACTCGGATACACGCACTGGAAACGTACTGTTTATTGCCAAAACCCCCCCGAATACGAGAACATAGGTGTGGGTCTTCTTAAAGACTCTTCGTTGATGGGTACCTTCTCCATCCCACCACCCGATGTTCCATATCCGTTTATCGCTTCAATCAACATGATCTCCACCGGAACCCCTGCATCTCATGACCCATAGATGGTGCCTGACCCCGATGATTATCTTCATTATGGTGACGAAATGCCTTTGAGTCCATTTGAGTCTGCCTATCAGGCCATTCAATTGACAACTCCTCCTATCCCCTCTCTTGGTGATTTATCTCCAGATCCTTTCCGCGTCATTTTTCCCATGGACAAGATGATTATGTCTGTCATGGAAGACACCCCCTGGGACGATGGGCATCATCGTTCCATCCTCTTCCTGGAACAACACACCATCGAGAGCTACCAATGAATATCGACCCTGTCGACCATTGTCATCATTTGCACTATTCCCGAGTCCACACACGATGTATTTTACGAAGGGAACTTAAGCAATATCTCACCCACTATTCCCCTCGACATATCCATCAAACCTGGAATTGTCGAAAATGTGCATATCGGAGCTTCGTGTTCCCCTGACGAGATAGTCACCTACAAGTCACTTTTCAAAGAATTTTGTGACGTCTTCACCTAGAGCTATGAATAAATGTCGGGTATTGACCCCGACATTGTGATACATGAGATTAAGACATACCCATATACCAAGCCCGTCCCGCAACGCCTTCGTCTGGTCCACCCATGTAAAGCGACCGCTATCAAGCTTGAAGTCGAGAAACTTCTCAAATCTGGCTTTATTTACCTGGTGGCTCTCACTGACTAGGTTTCCAATCTTGTCCTGATCGACAAGAAACAAGGCACAATTTGCGTGTGCGTTGATTATAGGGATATTAACAAAGCATGTCCTAAAAAAACTTTCCTACCCCTTTCATCGATCAGATTGTCGATGATTGTGCCGGAAGTGAAATCTTCTCTCTGATGGATGGTTTCTCTGGATATAATCAAATCAATATTGTTCACGAGGACCAACACAAAACCACTTTTATTTGTCCTTAGGGAACTTTTTCTTATCGGAAACTTCCTTTCGGTCTTAAAAACGCTGGCGCAACTTTCTAGCACACTATGTCTTATGCCTTCCATGATATCAATCACATCGTGTAGCCCTATCTCGATGACTTACCCGCTCATTCCATGCGCCGTATCGATCATCCAATCCACCTCCGAGCCATTTTCCTCCGATGTCGGTTTTACCATATACGCTTGAATCCTCACAAATGCGTTTTATGTGTAGAATCTGACCGACTTCTAGGTTTTATCATTTCACATCAAGGGACCAGGGTAGATCCTTTGAAGGTCGAGGCGATTCTCAATCTCCCTCCTCCTTCTACACTTCGCCAGTTACAAAGTTTGCAAGGGAAAGCAAACTTTCTCTGTCGTTTCATCCCGAACTACGTCGAGATAACTCTTGGATTTACGCGACTAATAATCAAAAAGGGGTTCGAGTTCGTATGGGATACCATCACAAACAAATCTTTTGATGCTCTGAAACTGTCCCTAACACGTGCTCCGCTTCTCTTCCCCCCCGATTACAGTCGCAATTATTTCCTCTACCTCGCAGCCTTGGATTACACTATCGCTATGGTTCTTGTCCAGGAGGATGATTCTCATGATGAACATGTTATCTATTACTTGAGTCGAAGTCTAACGCCAACCGAAACCAAGTATTTACATGTTGAAAAACTGGCCTTGGCAGTCGTCCAAGCAGTCCAACATTTCTGGCACTATATCCTCTCTCGCAAGACTATGGTAATTTCTAAATGCAACCCTATGCAACACATTCTCACCTGTCAATTGCTAGGGGGAAAATACTCCAAGTGGATCGTGATACTACAAGAGTTTGACTTATAATTTGAACATGCTAAGTCCAAGAAATCCTTAGTTTTTGCTGAGTTGATATGCGACTTTCCCTACTTTGAAACGGAAAATGTAGTGGTCGATTCATTACCTGATGAATCCCTTTTCCTAATTAATTTCGATGATCTTTGGTACAGAGATATCATCATATATCTTCAAACCCAGACTTTCCGGCCCAATTTTTCCAGTATTGACCAATGTCAAATATGCTACCAAGATTGTTAGTATATTATCCTTGGTGATACTCTTTATCGTTGTGGGATTGACTCAGTTTTTTTACGCTGCCTCACGTTCGACGAAGCCGAGAAAGCCTTAAATGACTGCCATTCTAGAGCCTGTGGTGGTCATATGTCTGGGTATGCTACTGCCCAGAAGATCCTATGAGCAGGGTAGTTTTGGCCTTCTTTATTTAACGACTGTATAATTGTCATCCAAAAATGCCACACTTGCTAGACCTACAACCATAAAATACTCTCACATCCTGTGGTCTCCGTCGATCCTTTTGAAAAATGGGGTATCGATTTAATGACATGTCACCCTCACTCGGCCAGGGAGCATGGATACATTATTGTAGCCGTATATTATTTTGCGAAATGGGCCGAGGCGATGCCGACATTTGACAATACCGGAAAGACCGTAGCATTATTCATATTCAATCACATCATAGCTCATTTTGGTGTTCCTCAGGCTATCGTCACCAATCACGGTAGCCACTTTAGAAACTTCATGATGTCCGAACTCACTGAAAAGTAGGGTCTTCGCCATGAAAACTCAACGCCTTATTACCCACAAGCCAACTGCCAAGTCGAAGAAATTAATAAAGTCCTCATAACCATGCTTCGAGGAATGATATGCATTCACAAAACAAGTTGGCACACAATGTTGTTTTCAGCATTGGCGGCTTACCGGACGTCCGTTAAGTCTGCTACCAAGTTTCCACCATTCTAGTTAGTCTATGGTCTAGAAGCCATCCTGTCGATTGAATGTGAAATACCCTCCCTAAAACTAGCCGTTGAACTCCTACCAAACACTTTTGCCGAAGAAGACTGTCTATTGTATCTCATGTGATTGGATGAAACTAGACACGATGCTACCCTAGTCATAGAAGCCCAGAAGAAACGTGTCAAGGCCCAATATGACAAACATGTCAAGCCTCACGTTTTCTCCAAAGGTGATCCGGTTCTCCTTTACGAACAAGATCAGGATATGCTAGGAGCTGGAAAATTTGAAGCTATGTGGTGAGGTCCTTACTGTTACCCATGATTTTGGTCATATTGATGGTGTATTGATGATGGTGTACTCAGGCTCCTAACAAGATCTTTCTCCTGAGAGTTCGAAGGTTTCTTATAGCCTAGGGTGCGAGAATGACCCATTCTCGCAGGCTACCTTCAACTAGGGTGTGAACTTCTCGCACTGTGCTATAAATCTAGGGTGCAAACTTGTTCTCAAGCTTGGAAAAAGATGAAGTCTCGATGGTTGTAGAAGGGAATCTTCTAGAGAATGGGTTGGCATTTGAATGGTTATCATTTTACTGGTTTCCCTGATTTGGTGGGATCATTCTCATCCAAGTAACCATCTCATCCTCTCCTATATATTGATGGGATTCTCATGGAAAAGGTTAAGCAAGATTAATTGGAGAATTGGTGAAGGAATTGTGTGAAGGACCTATCTTGAACAGGAGCTTGGAGACTCTAGCAAGTCTATCAAGAGGAGTTGGATCTTCTTCATGCTAGGATCGAGCAAGTGTGTGTGTTGGAACCAAGAGTCACCTAAAGGAAGCTTGCGACATCAAGGTGATCAGGTTGTATCTTCTACTTTCGATTAATATGATACAGTGGCATGTCCTTTTCCCATAAAGTCATTCTTACTTTATTGTGTAATTCCTTGATCATACACATAAGTTGACGATTGAATATATTTTTCTATATTCACTTTGGTTGGTTTGTGTTGTCTTGGTCTTGACCTTACGAGATCACTGGAGCGAAGCGGGAGAAACAAAGACCCTAGGAAGTGATATGAAGGTATGTCACTCGTTCCTCTTTGCTAGCTAATTAAATGGTCATAACTTAGGGAAAGAGTCATGTCCTATCCTGTTTTGTTCTAGATCTAGGTGGATCTAGGGAGATCTGTTAGTGTCCGTACCTACCGATTAGTCTGATAACAAAATTGGCGACTCCACTAGGGAGGCAACCCGATTTCTTTGTGGTTTTTGGTGTTTTTATTTGGCCATTTGATCTTGCCTTACCTTTCTCCATTTCTATCAATATCTAAGTCTTCAGGACATCCTGATAGACCCTCTGGGTCCATAAGTCCCTTCAAATTTTTTGTCTTTTTCCAAAAATTTTCCTAGTTTCAGGCATTCTCGCACTGAACCCCACAGTGGCTTGCGAGAATAATTTGAGTTTGCACTTTTCTTTTAAGTCCAGTACGAGGTTCTCGCACTCTGCTCAAAGCTAGCCTGTGAGAATGACCCATTCTCGCACTGTAAAATACTAATAGCCTGCGAACCCTCTTTTAAAAATTTTTGGATTTAAGATTTTTGCATGTTCAACTGCCCAGATCAGTATAGGTGTCTGAAAAGAACTTCTTGGACCATTGGTTGATGTTTTCTTGTCTTCGTATTTTGTGCATGATCAGTCTTCAGAAATCAAAGGCTCTTCCTGTCCATATTTTTCTCGACTCTCATCTCTTGACTTTTCTTGGCAAAGATATACTCTCTGATTTTGGAATCTGAGTGTTTGTTTGGTTAAGAACCGATGATCGGTTTGAAAGTTGGGATTCTTTGTCTTTCTCATTTGCTCATTATTTGGAAGATTACTTTTCTCATGCAATTGAAAAGACTAGTTTTGTCTGCTTATCATTTTTGTTTCCATTGAAAGATTGGTTTGGGTTTTTGTTTATTGCTTGTTCATTAGTTTTTGGTTTTCCTCACTTTCACCATCATGGTGTAGATCCTTTTTGAAAAGTAAAAAACATTTTTTCCTTTCAAAAGCATTTTTGTCTTTGAAAATATTGAAAATCCATTGTTGAAATTATTGAAAAAGAAACAATAGAGAATTGTGATTATTGTGTGATTTGTTGAGATTGCATTTCAAAGAAAATTGTGTATCATAGTTCAATATTGTTCCAGAACATTTCTCTTTCCCTCCCGTACATAGGATTTATCAAACGAAAATTGATATACTTCATTCCTATCTATGCATTGTTGGGTCAAAGTCTCTCACAACATCAGTTTCATCTCCGTTTCCTTTGAGTAACAATGGCCATTAAAAACATTGCTCAAATTTTAAAATTTAACTAGTAACTCTTTTCTAGGGCTCTATTACACCAACATTTAGCTAGGCTAGCACTTTGGAATAGGTAGAGAGATACACTCTCCAAAGCACGAAACAAACAATAGAATCTTGTGTTAAGGAGTGTCAAATTCCATTTACAACATTTTGTCCTGGGAAGCCCTTCTCACACAAGGGTCAAACCCGAGGTCGCATTGATATTGACAAAGTTACTCATTGTGCTTTGTTGATATCAGTGTAGAGATTGCATGTATTATGGGGGTCACTTGGAGGTATACCCACAATGATGAGTGGAATCCTCCTTAGTTGATTTCGGGATAGATACCCTGCCCTTGCATGTGGATCGGACTGTCGACTGTCCCCCCAGGCTTTATCGTTGTCAGTGGTAACCTTAGTGGCCTATCTTCTTAGGGTCTTACATAAGGTGACTATGAAGGGGCAAGTCTTCACGGTACCTGGAATCGATGTTGACCAAACTCACTCGGGATCCTTGGAGGGTATACCCACGATTATGTGTGGGAGATTGCACCAGGGTGTAAGTCTGTTAAGCAGGTCGTCAGCGTAAATTTTCCACCCTAGGAAAGCCCCTTCTCATCTCATTGTTGCAACGTTGGATTTCATCACCAACTAGTGACTTTGGAATTGGAAGGTCTTGTTTTCTTGGTTTTGTTTCCTAGATTTTGTTTAGTAGCATGTGTTGTTTGTTTACCCAAGTTGACCATAAGATTTTCTTCATAAGTTTGTAACTCGTTCACAATAGATCCTCCACGTCGTTCACGTAGAATGCAGGGTTTATCTCCAGAGCATTTGGAAGGTTCTCAACCCCTGCCTAGAAGCTCACCTGAGGGCTCTCCTCAACAGAGTGAAGTCCAAGACGTTACCTCTCCACAAGTGGAATGAACCAACTCTCTAGAACAATTCTGAATTACCAATACTCAAGAGGAATTTCGACTTCACCCTGATTCTGAGAGATAGATTATGCGAGTGAATTCTTCCAGAGACTTAGCTGTTATGTCTTCTGGATCACCGATTGGACCCTTTCCAGGAATAGAGGGCCAAGATCCTTTTTGGTCTACGGGAATTTTTAGATGAGACCCTTTTGGTGCAGGATCAGGCATTGAAATCACCATCTCACCCGTGCTCTTCGAAACCTCTAACCCAGACACAGTACTGTTTACTACTGCCTATTATTTTCCTGGTACGGACACCCCGCGATCTAACCACATCTTGACCATCTTTATAGAAATGGCCCATTACACAGATACTACGAGTATTCACACCGGGATTACCACGGCTAGTCAAGCCCCCATCGGCACACCGCTCTCGCCCAATGTCACCCCGACACTACCACCCAGGTATCGTGCATTGAATGCTTCTAGTCCCACTCCTACGCAAACCCCATCCGGCACTCCTGGTGGTCCCTCTTCTTCTGGGCACTCTCTTCCCAGTTTCATTCTGACACTTCCTCAACCCCCTTTTGGAGGACCTTTCTCGTCCTCCACTGGCAACATTAATCCTAGTGGCACTATTCCGTCATTCACACCAAATTACCAAATTCCTGTTGGTGGACAATTTCATCAAGGAGGTTTGACTCAACCCCCCCTTGGCAGGCAAATTCCTATTGGAACGCAAATTCCTATTGGAACGCAAATCCCAATTGGAACACAACCCCCAATTGGCACACTTCCCCCAATTAGAACACAACCCCCGATTGGAGGACAACCCCCACCGACCCCACCTTATGGACAAAACATACCTCCATCCTTGGCCTAGTATTGTAATCATCTAATAAAACATACTCCTCAATTGACTGGGGGGAAACAACTTCCAGTTGCATCTGTTATACCCCCTAGTATAGGCCAACCATATCTAGGTACGTCCAATCCTATTTGGGGCTTGAATGCTCAAACTCACGTCCCTGTTCAAGGATACAATTCCATGAGCTACTTTCCTCTACAACCACCACCGAATCTGCCTGGGTCTTCACACTATATGCAGACTGCTTATGGTCCTACTAGTTTACCGATAGGGCTTCCTCCCCAAATCCACCAGTACCCGCATGTGAATCGACAATTACCCTTCTTGTCCACTTTGGATCTCCCAGACTTGTCAAGGATTTTAAATGATCCAATTCGTCACTCTCCCCAATGGCCCGCTATACCAGCCAAGATACCATCGGACATCCCTAAATTCGACGGCAAAGTGGGAGAGGACCCGAACAATCACGTCATGAATTTTCACCTCTTGTGCTCATCCAACCCGTTGATGGATGACTCTATTCATTTACGTCTTTTTCAAAGGACCCTCACAGGTTCTACTGCACAATAGGGATAAGCACAAACCTCGATACCCTTGTCTTATCTGTGGTGATGATCACTACACGAAGAATTGTCCACGACGTGCCAAGGTCACTAAGTTCCTTCAAGGAGCCCCAAAACCACCTGCTCTGACCATTTTGTCCCAACCCTTCCCGTCTCAACAACAGACCCAATTGGTCATTCATGAACAACCCTCCCCTTCTACTACATCCTATGTATTGATGTGTACTGGTGATTCAAAGAAGAATGGCATTGCACTCACCACTCGAGCCAAAGACTATTCTCCCTCTAAAGATAAGTTTGATGACCCACCTCCTTCATTGGTACAACCCTCTCCCGCGACTCCACCTACCAATGGTCCTGTTCATCTCGAATGACCGAGCCTTGACACAGTTCTTCGACCCCCCCCAAAGGGCATCGTTCAAAAATCGGCTTTCAATCCTCATGGTCATGCTACCCAGAACTATAGCATTATTGAATATCTGGCCCAAGCACCTTCTGCAATGTCAGCCCTCGAATTCCTTCAAAGTTGTCCCAGACAACGAAAGGCACTGTTGAAAGCTATCGGTGGAATCGACCCAACAGACACAAATTTAATAATTTTTTACTTGGAAGATCACATTCCAAGGTTACCCCCTCAACTCGCATTCCAAATCCAAGTGATTGTCTCTGACAAAAACATTTGTCGAACGGTTATCGACGAGGGTGCCTCGACGTGTGTCATGTCTCTTACCTGCTGGAAAGCCATTGGCTCTCCCTCTTTGAATGAATCCTAGAACACTCTCCAAGCCTTCAATGGCTCTGGTTTTAAACCCTACGGTGTCCTTCCTTCGTTGCCAATTACGCTAGAAGGAAAAATGGTCCAAGTCAAAGTAGAAGTCTTTTCTACTCCTCTCAATTACAATCTTCTGCTTGGCCGCAGCTGGATCAATTCCATGCGTGCAGTTGTGTCAAATATTTCTCGTGTTGTACATTTCCCACATCACGGAAAGGTAGTCACCGTCGACCAATTATCCTTCTTTAACTTGGATACCCGTACTGGCAATGTACCGTTCATCGCTAAAACCCCACCAGGTTATGAAAACATCGGTGTAAGCCTTCTCAAAGACTCTTCGTTAATGGATGCTTTCCCCATTCCACCACCCGATGTTCCACGCTCTCCCATTTCTTCCATCAACATGATCTCCACCTCGATTCACGGAACTCCTGTGTCTCACAACCCATGGATGATACCTGATCCTGGAGATCATCTTCGTTACGGCAACGAAATGCCATTAAGTCTGGTTGAATCCACCTATCAGGCCATTTAATTGGCAACCCCTTCTACCCCCTCTCTTAGTGAGTTATCTCCATATCCTTTCCATTTCATTTTTCCCATAGATGAGATGATCATGTCTGTCATGGAAGACACCCCTTGGGATGATGGACATCATCGTTCGATTCTCTTTCTGGAGCAACATACCATCAAGAACTACCAACAGATCTTGACCCCCTCGACCGTTGTCATCATTTCAACCGTTCCTGAGTCCACACACGATGTGTTTTCTGAAGGGAACTTAAGCAATATCTCACCCACTATTCCCCTCGACATATCCATCAAACCTGGAATTGTCGAAAATTTGCATATCGGAGCTTTGTGTTCCCCTGACAAAATCGTCACCTACACGTCCCTTTTCAAAGAGTTTTGTGACGTCTTCACCTGGAGCTATGAATAAATGTCGGTTATTGACCCCGACATTGTGATACATGAGATCAAGACATACCCTGATGCTAAACCCGTCTGGCAATGCCTTCGTCTAGTTCACCCACGTAAAGCAACTGCTATCAAGCTCGAAGTCGAGAAACTTCTCAAAGCCAGATTTATTTACCTTGTGGCCCTCACTGACTGGGTTTCCAATCTTGTCCCGATCGATAAGAAACAAGGCACAATCCGTGTATGCGTTGATTATAGGGATATCAACAAAGCTTGTCCCAAAGACAACTTTCCTACCCCCTTCATCGATCAGATTGTCGACGATTGCGTCGGAAGTGAAATATTCTCTCTGATGGATGGTTTCTCTGGATATAATCAAATCAACATTGTTCCTGAGGATTAGCATAAGACTTCTTTTATTTTTCCTTGGGACATTTTTCCCTATCGGAAACTCCCTTTCGGTCTCAAGAACGTCGGTGCAACTTTTCAACGCGCTATGTCTTATGCCTTCCATGATATCAAGCACAACGTGCAACCATATCTAGATGATTTACCCTCTCATTCTATGTGTCGATTCGATCATCCAATCCACCTTCGAGCCATTTTTGTCTGCTGTCGGTTTTACCGCATACGCCTAAATCCTCACAAGTGTGTTTTCTGCGTGGAATCTGGTCGACTTCTAGGCTTTATTGTTTCGCATCAAGGGATCAGGGTAGATCCTTTAAAGGTTGAGGCAATTTTTAATCTCCCTCCTCCTTTTACACTTTTCCAATTACAAAGTTTGCAAGGGAAAGAAAACTTTCTTCGTCGTTTCATCCCAAACTACGCCGAGATAACTCATGGATTTACGCGGCTCCTAAAAAAGGGGTCTGAGTTCATATGGGATACTATTGCAAACAAAGCCTTCGAATCTTTGAAATTGTCCCTAAAATGTGCTCCGCTTCTCTTCCCCCCTGATTACAGTCGCGAATATTTCCTCTACCTTGCAGCCTCAGATTACGCCATTGGTATGGTTCTTATCCAAGAGGATGATTCTAACAATTAACATGTTATCTATTACTTGAGTCGAATCTAACACCTACTGAAAACAAGTATTTACATGTCAAAAAATTTTCCTTGGAAGTTGTCCAAGAAGTTCAACGCTTCCGGCACTATATCCTCTCTCACACGACTACAATGATTTCTAACTGCAACCCTATGCAACACATTCTCACACGTCAATTGCTAGGGGGAAAATACTCCAAATGGATCGTGATACTCTAGGAGTTTGACTTGGAATTCGAACGAGCCAAGTCTAAGAAGTCCTTAGTGTTTGCTGAGTTGATATGCGACTTTCCCTATTCTGAAACGAAAAATGTAGCAGCCGATTCATTACCTGATGAATCCCTTTTCCTCATTAGTTCTGATGATCTTTGGTATGGAGATATCATCATATATCTCCAAACCCAGACTTTCTGGCCAAATTTGTCTAGTACTAACCAACGTCGAATACGCTACCAAGTCCGTCAATATATTATCCTCGGGTATACACTTTATCGTCGTGGGATTGACTCAGTTTTTTGACGCTGCCTCACGTTCGTCGAAGCCGAGAAAGCCTTAAATGACTTCCATTCTGGAGCTTGTGGTGGTCATATGTCCGGGTGTGCTACTACCCAGAAGATCTTATGAGCAGGGTATTTTTGGCCTTCTTTATTTAACGACTACGTAATCGCCATCCAAAAATGCCACACTTGCCAAACCTATAATCATAAGATATGGTCACATCCCGCTCCTCTTCACCCTGTGGTCTCCATTGGTCGCTTTGTAAAATGGGGCATCGATTTCATGACATGTCACCCCCACTCAGTCGGGGGGCATGGATACATTATTGTAGCCATAGATTACTTTACGAAATGGGCCAAGGCGATGCCGACATTTGACAACACTGGAAAGACCACAACATTATTCATTTTTAATCACATCATAGCTCGTTTTGGTGTTCCCCAGGCTATCGTCACTGATCATGGTAGCCACTTTAGAAACTTCATGATGTCTGAACTCACTAAAAAGTTGGGTCTTCGCCATGAAAACTCAACGCTCTATTACCCACAAGACAATGGCCAAGTCGAAGCAATTAACAAAGTTCTCATAACTATGCTTCGACGAATGATAGGGATTCACAAAACAAGTTGGCACACAATGTTGTTTTTGGCATTGTGGGCTTACCGGAAATCCATCAGGTCTGCTACTAGGTTTACACCATTCCAGTTAGTTGAACTCCTTTCTAGTTAGATACCCTCTTTAAAACTAGTTGTTGAACTCCTACCAAACACTTCTGCTGAGGAAGAATGTCTTTTGTATCTTATGCGATTAGACGAAACTCAACGTGATGCTACCCTAGTCATAGAAGCCCAAAAAAAACGTGTCAAGGCCCAATATGACAAACATGTCAAGCCTCGCATTTTCTCTGAAGGAGATCTCGTTCTCCTCTATGAACAAGATCGATATATGCTAGGAGCTGGAAAATTCGAAGCCATGTGGTGAGTTCCTTATATCGTTAGATGATTTTTGGAAAAAAGGGGCTTATGAGTTAGTAGATTACGATGGTATCCCTTTGAGTGAACCCAAAAATGGGTTGTACTTGAAGAATTACTATGCATAATATCACCTGTGCACGAGTACCTGTATTTTTATTGTATCATACTTCTTGTGTGTTACTATAGCTTGCTTCTGTCGTTATCTGGTCTCTGCCCTTATGTGACATTGTGTTTGATTTCTATATGTCGGAGTCTTCGCTACCCTACATTGTCTTCGCTGATGGCGCTAGTCATAGTACTCAAAACCTTGCTTCTGCTGCATGGGCAATTTACGCCCCCACAAACAAACTTGTCTCTTTACGAGGTGTGTGCCTCGGCCGTGCAACCAACAATATTGCAGAGTATAGCATCGTTATCGAATTGTTGATTGATGCTATCTCGCTCGGAATCCGTCATTTGGTTGTGTGACTCGATTCACAGCTCATAGTACTACAGTTAAGTAATGTCTATACTATTTGAAGTCCTACTTTGTTACGGGTGTATTTGCGAATTCGCCTCTTGGAACGTTATTTTGATTATATTGAATATCAACACATTCCTACATGTCTAAATACATTAACTGATGCATTAGCTAACTATGTATTAGACAAACATTTGGGTCATTTATAAATCAATCAAATCAATTTTCACACAACACAAGATAAACCGGTAGAAGTCGTATGTATATATAACGATCAAAAAAGTTTTTATAAAAAGTTATGTCCGAGGACCAAAATTTCAAAATCTGAAGCTCATAACCTCTACAAAGTGACGTCATGGATGACGTTCACGGTAACACACGACTTCCCGGGCAACCCTACGAAGCAGTCAGCCAATGGACTCTGAAACTCCTACTGTATGACGTTGATAACGTCATGGAACCTCTCCAAGGGGCATGTCCAGAATGTCTATTGTCAAACCCTCTAGGTTTTGTTCCACTGCTTCATAATATTTGGCATCCCATCGTGGCACTGGAGCCACCTCTACTCATCGTTGAATAGGAGAAGTACTAGGAGGTCGGTAAGGTCCCACATCTGTGTTATCAAAAAACAATTTTGTATTTAGACCTTGGACGAACATAAAAAACATTTGCATATGATAAAATTCACAAAAAAATTTAAAAAGAAAAATGTGTACTTCTTACCAAGATCCCCCCACTAAGCACCCTCGGGCAGGACCAAGTCCAGATCTCCTCAGAAGTCCAACCCGGCGTAGGCATAATCATCTACCATCAACATCTGTGGTCGCAACCAGTCAAAAAAGGCATCATTATATTTGATAATTGGTCCAGTTACGTGTCGGGCCATGATTTGACACCACCTCAGCATTCTTGGATCTATTGGAGTTGGTAAAACCCACTCAACCTGCAGCCTCAGCAAGGTAACTCTCTCAAGAAATAAGGAAACCAACAAAGACCTGTACCCAAATTGCTTCAAGTCACCTCGCCTGCATTTGGTCAACTGCCTCTTCATGCTACGAAGCACTGTGTCTGCCCAGTTAAAAACGCGAGGCTTAGTACACTCTATGGCATACTGAAAGTAGCTCTGGAGAGCCATGTGAGGAGCAGTTCTCCCAGCCATACGAGAAATGGTGAACAAAATAGTGCGAAGGGTCAAATCCCGCACTCCCCAAATGCCTACTTTCCCTTTGCTCCTCTCTGCCTCTGGAACATAGTGCAAACGACAATACTCACTCATGGGCAGCCCGCCACCTCTGCTACCAGTCAGGCTCGCATGGTACCCATGCCATGACAGTCCTATCAAGAAGTAAATGTCCTCGATATCCAAGGACAATGTGTGGACCCCTACATGGAATACTTGCTGGTCAGGATCCCACATATACACAAGGTACTCCAATAACCTGACTTGGGCCCTCATACCCGGGATATGAAATAATTTCAGAAGACCACAGTCTCGTAAAGCGACAACGATGGTCGGATGATTCCCGAAAATGGAATCATCTTCTTTGTGCTCTCTTTCATGCCATTCCAAAACCATGGTGATGGCCAAATACCTTCATAAGAAGCATAAGAAGAAAGTTAGTAACTCTATTCAACACTTGGTATCTTTTTCATTGAGCAAAAATTTAAACAATTTTCCACTTTGCGGTTCTCGCAGGTGCTCTTTAGGCACAGTGTGAGGTTCTCACAGGTGTCTGTGGGGTCACCTGCAAGAATGAGGCATTCTCGCAGGCCCCGTGTGGTTGGCCTGCGAGAATGGTTGAGCACAACTTTAACCCCCAAAACAAACTCAAAACTATGATTTTTGCCAATGAAAATGAAAAATCAAACCATGAAAAGATAGAGGACAAGGAGCTTACCTCACTGCCGGAGACGGTTTGTCGAATGGATGCTCATAACTCCCGCAATCAAGCGCCAAAATTCAAGGGCAAAAGAGGGGTTTTGGACTCAAATATTGGTAAAGTTAAAATGACTATGGTAAAAAGAACTTTTACCCCTTTATATTTACTTTTACCATTTGTTATTGGATTTTATAATTGTTTATTTATTAAAACCTAATGCCTAATTCCCTTACGAGTGTGACTTTTGCAGATGTAATGACCTCGATGTTCATGCACAGGGATGCATATATTTTTTCTCCTTCATCACATGTTTCGATTGTTTTTTTATGGTTTTTGTACAAAACCTCAAGCTTGGTCTTTGTCCGTTCTCATGCTAAAAAATACATGAGAACGCGATCGAGCACACTTTTATCACTTTTTCGGGCTCAACAAGGTTATACAAAAAAGGAACCCCCTTGGAGTCCTCTTTAAGCTCTTTTAAGACTCTCTAAACATGAAAAGATTGCCGAGCAACCTTGCTATTTTCACGCTCGTTAAAGTATTTGAAGAAAGCATCTGTTGGGCGATAATTTATCTCTTTTTTGGTCTCATCAGACTATTTTACAAAAAAGGAACTGAGAGAGTTCTCTTTTAAGTGTTTTTACAGACTCTATAATCATGAAAAACCTTCGAGTTTTCTATCTTTGGACTCGTTAAACAAACATCGACAGACCCGTAACAAGACAGAACCACTCCTTCCTAGGGTTCATTAAACATACTCCGAAGGAATTATACGAAGGATGAGCTTATATCAACAAGCATATGTTATGCTCCTCAAGCTTGCGTAAAAATAAAGAGGTACTCGCCAGAAATGGTGGGGGGAAATTTGGGAAAGGGATGTGTTCTTGTATTCATATTAATTGGAAATAAGTCTCACTCTTGAACATGACACCCCCCTATTCATTATTTGAAGCCGGTTTGGGAAATCCATTTGTCTCTCATTTGATTTGCTACAAGTTCATACCCTACGTCATCTCTGAGTCAATGTTTCCAAATCATTGGTCATGTCATTCATATGTTCAAGAGAAGTTCATCTGAAACCTTTATTGAGTCGGCCATCTGCAGTTGTCCATTCTCTCTGTGTTGGCCTTCCCTGTGTCCAGTCCAACTTACATCATACTCTGTTTCACTTTCGAAATTTGTTACTCATTTCGTGTCATTGATGGGGGATACATCAAGGCCCTCCTGTGACGAGTTTTTCTCCGTTGACTTCAGCTCATTATCCGGAAACAAGACTTAGAAATTCTTTGGTACCTTGGAACTTGCATGCCTCAATGGCAGGTTTTCTCGCTTTCGAAAATGGGTTTACATCATTGACCATTGATCGAAATATTCCATCTGATGTTCGACCTCAACTCATTCATTCACATTTGGTGGATTGTACTAGTGTACCTTGGGAGTCATTGACATTAATGGTGATTTCCCTCGCACTTGTTAATGGTTTCATCAATGACCGGTAATCAAGTGGTTTCTACCATGTTCGACTTCAACACATGTAATCACATGGTTAGATTCGTACTTTCGGGCGACGGGATTGAAGACCCTGGATCTCATATATTTTTTCCAGGTTGCGATGGAATATGTATAATTTGTGACACATAGATCCACTTTGTATGTCTCGTGGCTATGTCGTCTCAATTTGAATTTTCTTGCATAGATCCATAGTGTATTCCTGGTGGATATCCGATATTTTGATGGCATGAATCCACAGTTTATGATTGGTGGCCATGACCTATGCTTATAATGTCATCCGTTCATGATCTGAGTATGTGAATGCCTACCTCAGAACTAGTATGATATTTTGCAGATGCTTGGTTGTTCGCAGGTTTACGATTAGGTGCGCTCCTGGTTTCCGACACACACACGTAGTTTACAAAGTATTTCGGCTGTCACTGATTTCGGCCTCATACTTTGGGGGGCATTCTGTTACCCATGATTTTGGTCATCTTGATGGTGTATTGATGATGGTGTACTCAGGCTCCTAACAAGAACTTTCTCCTGAGAAAAGTGACATTCATCTCTTCCCAGAAAACATATTTCTGAAGAGAGTTCGCAGGTTGCTTATAGCCTAGGGTGTGAGAATGACCCATTCTCGCAGGCTACCTTCAGCTAGGGTGTGAACTTCTCACACTGTGCTATATATCTATGGTGCGAACTTGTTCTCAAGCTTGGAAAAAGATGAAGTCTCGATGGTTCTAGAAGGGAATCTTCTAGAGAATGGGTTGGCATTCGAATGGTTATCATTTTACTGGTCTCCCTGATTTGGTGGGATCATTCTCATCCAAGTAACCATCTCATCCTCTCCTATATATTGATGGGATTCTCATGGAAAAGGTTAAGCACGATTAATTGGATAATTGGTGAAGGAATTGTGTGAAGGACCTATCTTGAACAGGAGCTTGGAGACTCTAGCAAGTCTATCAAGAGGAGTTGGATCTTTTTCATGCTAGGATCGAGAAAGTGTGTGTGTTAGAACCAAGAGTCACTGAAAGGAAGCTTGTGACATCAAGGCGATCAGGTTGTATCTTCTACTTTCGATTAATATGATACAACAGCATGTCCTTTTCCCATAAATTCATTCTTACTTTATTGTGTAATTCCTTGATCATACACATAAGTTGACGATTGAATATATTTTTCTATCTTCACTTTGGTTGGTTTGTGTTGTCTTGGTCTTGACCTCATGAGAGAACCGAAGCGAAGTGGGAGCAACAAAGACCCTAGGAATTGATACGAAGGTATGTCACTTGTTCCTCTTTACTAGCTTATTCAATGGTCATAACTTAGGGAAAGATTCATGTCCTATCCTGTTTTGTTCTAGATCTAGGTGGATCTAGGGAGATCTATTAGTGTCTGCACCTACCGATTAGTCCGATAACACTTACATCATTAGACAAGTGCTAGAAAAAGGAGCTTACGAGTTAGTAGATTACAATGGTATCCCTTTGAGTGAACCCAGAAATGGGTCGTACTTAAAGAAGTACTATGCCTAAGATCACCTATGCACGAGTACTTGTATTTTATTGTATCATACATCTTTTGTGTTACTGTAGTATGATTTTTTCGTTATTTGGTCTCTACCCTTATGTTACGTTATGTTTGGTTTCCATATGTCCGAGTCTTCGCTACCCTACATTGTCTTCGCTGATGGCACTAGCTGTAGTACTCAAAACCTTGCTTCTCCTTCTTGGGAAATTTACTCCCCTACAAACGAACTTATCACTCTACGAGGTGTGTGTCTCAGTCGCGCGACCAATAATATTGCAGAGTATAGCATCGTTATTGAATTGTTGATTTATGCTATCTCGCTCAGTATCCGTCACTTGGTTGTACGACTTGATTCGCAGCTAGTAGTGCTATAGTTAAGTAATGTTTATGCTATTCGAAGTCCTACTTTATTATGGGTATATTTACGAATTCGCCTCTTGGAGCGTTATTTTGATTATATTGAGTATCAACATATTCCTAGATGTCTAAATACATTAACTAATGCATTAGCTAATTATGTATTAGACAGACATTTGGGCCATTTATAAACCAATCACATCACATGTACCACATAACACAAGATAATCCGGTAGAAGCCATATATATGTATATAACGATCAAAAGTTTGTTACAAAAAGTTTTGTCTGAGGACCAAAATTTCAAAATTTGAAGCTCATATCTTCTACACAGTAACGTCATGGGTGATGCTCATGATAACACATGACTGCCCGGGCAACCCTATGAAGAAGTTGGCCAATAGACTCTGACACGCCCACCGTATGGCGCTGATAACGCCGAGGGACCTCTCTGATAGGCATGCCTGGAATGTCAGAAGTCAACCCCTCTAAGTTTTGTTCCACTGCCTCATAATCTTCAACATCCCATTGTGGCACTGGAGCCACCTCTCCTCATCGTTGAATAGGAGAGGTACCCAGAGGTCGATAAGGCCCCACGTCTGTGTCATCAAAAAATATTTTTTGTAATTAGACCTTGGACAAACATAAAAACATTGCATATGATAAAACTCACAAAAACATTTAAAAGTGAAAAAATGTGTACTTATTACCTAGATCTCCCCACTGAGAATCCTTAGGTAGGGCCAAATATGGATCGCCTCGAAAATCCAACCCAGCATAGGCATAATCGTTGACCATCAACATCTATGGCTGCAACCAGTCAAAGAAGGAATCATTGTATTTGATGATAGGCCCAGCTACATGTCGGGCCATGAGGTTGCACCACCTCAACATCCTCGGATCCTGTGAGGCTGGTAAACCCCACTCAACCTGTAATCTCAGCAAGGGGACCCTCTTGATAAAGAAGGACACCAAAAGTGATCCGTACCCAAATTACTTCATGTTACCTCTCCTTCATTTTGTCAACTGCCTCTTTATGCTATGAAGGACTGCATCTAACCAGTTAAAAACCCGAGGCTCAGTACACTCTATGGCGTACTAAAAAAAACTTTGGATATCCATGTGTGGAGCAACACTCCCAGCCATACAAGCAATGGTGAACAATATGGTGCGAAGGGTCAAATCCTGGACCCCCCAAATAGCCACCTTTCCTTTGCTTCTTTCCGCCTCTGGAACATAGTACTGATGGCAATATTCACTCATAGGCAGCCCACCACCCCGGCTACCAGTCAATATAGCATGGTACCCATGCCGTGACAGTCCTATTAGAAAGTGAATTTCCTCGATATCCAAAGACAATGTGTGGACCCCCACGTGGAATACTTGTTGGTCCACATCCCACATATGAATGAAGTACTCCAATAGCCTGACTTGGGCCCTCATGCCTGGGATCCGAAATAATTTCAGGAGACCACAGTCTCGTAGAGTGGCAATGGTGCCCGGGTCATTCTCGGCAATAGCATCATCCTCTTCATGCTCTCTTTCGCGCCATTCCAGCATCGTGATGGTTAAATGTCTGCACAAGGACCATAAGAAGAGAGTCAGTAACTCATTTCAAGCCTTGGCATATTTTTCATTGAGAAAAAATCAAAGTAAATTTTCATTTTGCAGCCCTTGCAAGTGCCCCTTTAGCACAGTGTGAGGTTCTCGTAGGTGCCTTTGGGGCCACCTGTGAAAATCATGCATTCTCGTAGGTCCCATATGGCTAGCCTGCGAAAACACCTGGGCACAAGTTTTGGCTCTAAAACAAACTCAAAAACTTAAAATTTTCCAATGAAAACAAAAAATTGAACCATGAAAAGGTATAAGATAGGGATCTTACCTCACTAACGGAGACGGTTCGCCAAATGGTTTCTTATACCTTCCGCAATTGAGCATTGAAATTCGAGGGCAAAAGAGGGGTTTTGGGCTAAATTCTTGGAAAAGTCACAATGACTATGGTAAAAGAGCTTTTACCCACTTATATTTACTTTTTTACCATTTTTGTTGATTTTTATAATTTTTTTATTTATTAAACCTAATGCCTAATAGCCCTATGAGTGCGAATTTTTGCATATGTAACGACTTTGAAGTCTACACGAAGGAGTACAGATATTTTCTCTTTTTCATCGCATGCTTAATTTTTTTTTATGGTTTTTAGACAAAACCTCAAGCTTGGTCTTTGTTCATTCTCATGCTTGAAAGTACATGAGAACGTAATCAAGCACACGTTTATCACTTTTTCAGGCTCATAAAGGTTATACGAAAAAGGAACCCCCTGGAGTCCTCTTTAAGCTCTTTTCAGACTCTCTAAACATGAAAAGATTTCCGAGCGATCTTGTTATTTTCACGCTCGTTAAATTATTTGAAGAAAGCATCTATTGGGAGATAATTTATCTCTTTTTCAGTCTCATCAGACTACTTTACGAAAAAGGAACTGAGAGAGTTCTCTTTTGAGTGTTTTTCTAGACTCTATAATCATGAAAAACCTTCGAGTTTTCTATCTTTGGACTTGTTAAACAAACATCGAAAGACCCGTAATGGGATCGAACCACTCCTTTCTAGGGTTCGTTAAACATACTCCGGGGGAATCATCCGAAGGATGATCTTACATCAAGAAGCATATGTTATCCTCCTCAAGCTTGCGTAAAAATAAAGAGGTACTTGCCAGAAATGGTGGGGGAAAATTTGGGAAAGGGATGTGTTTTTCGTATTCATATTATTGGCAGTAAGTGTCACTCTTGAACATGACACCTCCTATTCATTATCTGAATCCGGTTTAGGAAATCCATTTGTCTCTCATTCGACTTTCTACAAGGTCATATCCTGAATTGTCTTGGAGTCTGTGATGCCAAATCATTGGTTGTGTCATTCATATGTTCAAGAGAAGTTCATCTGAAACCTCTATTGAGTCGGCCATATGCAGTTGTCCATTCTCTCTGTGTTATCCGTCCTTGTGTCTAGTTCAACCTACATCATACTCTATTTCACCTTCAAAGTTTGTTACTTATTTTGTGTCATTGATGGGGGATACATCAAGGCCCTCTTGTGACGAGTTTTGTTCCATAGACTCCAACTCATTATCCGAAAACAAGACTTAGAAATTATTTGGTACCTTGGAACTTGCATGCCTCAATGGCAGGTTTCCTCGCTTTCGACAGTGGATTTTCATCATTGACCCCTGATCGGGAAATTCCATCAAATGTTCGACCTAAACTCATTTATTCACATTCGGTGGATTGTACTAGTGTACCTTGGGATTCATTGACATTAATGGTGATTTCCATCGCACTTGTTAACGGTATCATCATTGATCGGTAATCAAGTGGTTTCTACCATGTTCGACTCCAACCCATGTAATCACATGGTTATATTCGTGCTTTCAGGTGATGGGATTGAAGACCCTGGTCTCATCTCTTTGATTCCGGCTGCGATAAAATATGTATAATTTGCTAACACATAGATCCACTTTGTATGTCGCGTGGCTATGTCGTCTTAATTTGAATCTTCTTGCATAGATCCACAGTGTATTTTTGGTGGCTATGCAATATTTTGACGGCATGGATCCACGATGTATGATTGGTTTCCATGACCTATGTTCATGATGTCGTCCATCCGTGATCTGAGTATGGAAATGCCTACCTCAGAACTAGTATTATATTCTGCATATGCTTGGTTGTTTGCAGGTTTTCGATTAGGTGAACTCCTAGTTTCCGACACACACGTGCAGTTTACAAAGTATTTCGGCTATCACTAATTCCGACCTCATACTTTGGGGGGAATTTTGTTACACATGATTTTGATCATCTTGGTGATGTATTAACAATGGTGTATTCAGGCTCCCAACAAGGACTTTTTGCCTGAGAAAAGTGGATCTTGTCTCCTTCCAAAAACATATTTTCAAAGTAAGTTTGCAGGCTGCATATGGCCTAGGGTGCGAGAATCCCTCATTTTTTCAAGCCACCTTCATTTAGGGTGCGAACTTCTCACAGTTTTCTCCATACATAGGGTGAAAACCTGTTTTCAATCTTGGAAAAGAGAAGAGGTCTCGAGGGTTCTAGAAGGGAATCTTCTAGAAAATGAGTTGGCATTCGTATGGTTGTCATTTTATTGACTTCTTAGATTTGATGGGATCATCCTCATCCATGTAACCATCTCTACTTCTCCTATCTATTGAAAGGTTTCTCATGGAAAAGGTTAAGCAAGATTAATTGAAGAATTGGTGAAGGAATTGTGTGAAGAACCCTGCTTAGATAGAAGCTTGGAGACTCTAGTTGGTCTATCAAGAGGAATTGGATCTTATCCATGCAAATATAGAGAAAGTGTGTGTGTTGGAACCAAGGGTCACTGAAAGGAAGCTTGCATCATCAAGGCGATCAGGTTGTATCTTCTACTTTCAATTAATATGATACAACAACATGTCCCTTTCCCATAAAGTCATTCTTACTTTATTGTGTAATTCCTTGATCATATGCATAAGTTGACATTGAATATATTTTGCTATCTTCACTTTGGTTGGTTTTTGTTGTCTTGGATTTGAATTCACGAGAGAACCAGAGTGAAGCGGGAGCAACAGAGACCTAAGGAATAAATATCAAGGTATGTCATTTGTTCCTCCTTACTAGCAGATTCAATGATTACAACTTAGGGAAAGAGTTGTGTTATGTCCTGTTTTGTTCTAGATCCAGCTGGATCTAGGGAGATATGTTAGTGTCTGCACCTACCGATTAGTCCGATAACACACGTGGATCCTCATGGTTGAGGAGAAATGAATTTTTGAAGATGACAAAGTGAATTGAAGAAGGAAGTACATGTAGGCCCTAAAGATAATTAAAGAAAAGAATTACAAAATAAGAAAGTGTCAGGTCAGCCCTAATATTAAAATGAAGTGACATAAATGGTATAAATAAACATCATTATACATTCATTTTGATACAAGTCAAATTTCAGAGGAAATAGGAAGAAAAGAAGGTCGGATTTCAAGGGAGGATGAAGTCTTTTGGTGGTGTGTTCTAAGGTATGTTATTTTCAGGTCATCTTACCATTTTTGCTATAACTTTGTTTCTAGAATAATTCAGATGGTGAAATCACTATGGTATTGAGAAGACATATCAAGGTACCTCTGGTAAAATTTTTATCTCTTGATTCGCTATAATTATGGAGATACACTCTGTGGAAGATAGGGTTTGTGACCAATCCTGAAGCTATTCAATAAATAGGTGTTACAGGTAAAACAATCATAAATTCTTCATCGAGAGTCCAAATGAAGTGGGACAAATTTCATTGGATAGAGTACAAACTTTAGTTTTTTGTGTACGAGTTTTAGAATCGAATGTTAGTTATTGAGTGTAGGGCATTTTGTGCAAGTTCACTCTCCTGAATAGACCAAAATTGAATAAAGTCTACCATTCTTTCTATAACCTCTTTTCGGGGAGGATTCAAGGAGTGAAAATTGGAGGAGTTTCAGAGAATACATTGAGTAATATTATCTACAGGATCAGATTACTCCAAGAATTGAACAATTTTAGAAAATGAATAAGTCTCAGGAAA
>SNQJ01S0007664.1:147556-189687 GCA_010110895.2 Picea sitchensis
GAATTGAAGAATTGCAAAAATTGAAGAAGTCTCAGGAAGCATTATCAGGTTCTATGTGATGATTGGTTGATGGTGATGATTTAATGTAAAGTTTTATTATCTCTCATATATTCTTGGGTGGAAGGAAGGGGAAAGGATGGAGAATTCAACTCTCTTTTGATATTGGAGGATTGTATCTTCCTCTTGGATGTTTATCCCTCCCTTTACATTTGGACATTGTAGCTACCTTTGGAAGTCATTACTTCCCTTGAACAATAACTATTGATTATTTCTCCTATATTGTGCATGGTGTATTGTGGTGTATTGGTGTAACTCTTATACTATTGTTCATTTCTCATTGGATATAGTTGAATGGTTTAAGTATAAGTTGAAAAAGGTTTAAATTGTACTTGATATTGATTCACCCCCCTCTTAGTATCAACAGAATTGTGTTGCTAGAATCCAAACTTTAAAAGAATCTGTCGAAGCCATAAGAATTACTGACTTGCATTTATCGTTGCTCGGTACTCTAATTATGTTGAAGAAAGTGTAATAGCCTATTGTTTCTTACAGGACCAAGTGACAGGTCCTAAACCAAGGCTGAAAACATAACCTGCAATAGACTTTCGATCATCAGGGTCGCAGACCCAATCTGAATTAGTGAAACCAACCAATAAAGGAGTCCCCCTGAATTGTAATGTATCCCAAACTGAACTATACCACAGACATATAGAAGTATCCTTTTAGCTAATTTATAATGTATTTCATGGGGTGTTTTCATATACTGGGAAACAAGACCAACAACAAAGGAAAGATCATGGCAAGTATGAGTCAAGTATAAGAGGCTACCAACTAACTGACGGTACAGGGTGGCATCAACTTTAGGAGAAGTGTAGGTGGTAGTAAGCTTGATTCCAGACTATAAGGGACAAGGTATTGGTTTACAATTGTCCATGTGAAAGTGACAAAGAAGGTCACAAGCATACTAGACTAGGAAAGAAAATTTCCTTCATTGGTTTGCAAAACTTGGAGGCCAAGGAAATAGTTCAAAAAACCTAAGTCTGTCATTTAAAATTTCTTCTTAAGGTTGGTTTTCACATGGTTTAAAAGTTTTGAGTCACTAATAGTAAGGATAAGGTCATAAACATAAAGTAAAAGGATTATGAGATGGCTTCCTACTTTCTTGGTATAGACATTAGGATCAAAATGGCATCTAGAGAATCTAGTGAAAATAAGAAAGTTGTCCATTTTGGCATACCAAACTTGGGGAGCTTGCTTAAGACCGTAAAGATATTTATTAAGGTGAAAAACAAGGCTAGATTCATTTATGTGAGGCAACAAGGGAAAGAACAAGGTGGATGGAATTCAATTTGGCTACAAGGGAAAATGTTTCATTATAGTCAATTCCTTCAACTTGGGAAAATCCTTTGTCAACTAACCGATCCTTGTGTCTTTCAACACTTCCATCTGATGCATACTTATTTATGTAGACTCATTTACATCCGACAACTTTTATTCCTTTTGTAAGAGATATAAGATCGGAAGTATGATTTTTCATTAAAGAATGATACTCTTCATTCATTATTGTATCCCAATCTCGATGACTTGAAGCTTCTGCAAATGTCTCTGGATAATGATTCTCTAAAACTTGAGCCAAAAGAGAAGGGGATTTTTGAAACTGTGAACCTGTCTGATGTTGATCTAAAGGATCACCAGAAAGATCACCAACTGCTTCTCGTGTTGAACGGACCCATCTATGAAGCGGAGGAGATGGTGTTGGTTCAGGTTCAAAGGAATCATCTAGATGAAGGTGAGAATGTGGAGGTGGATTTTCATCCTCACTATCATCATCTGAAGAAGAAAATAGAATAGGAATAGAAGAGTGCACAAATGTCAAAGATGGCTCGCAAACCGAAGAAAGTACAAACATCGAAGATGGATCACAGGCCAAAGAAGGCACAATCGTCGAATTAGGCTCGCAGGCCAAGATATTTTCATCAAATTTAACAACTCTTCTAATAATAATTGCATTACATTGTGGTTGAATAATTCTATAACCTTTGACATCTTCAGAATAACCAACAAATATACACTTCTCACTTTTAGGTTGCAACGCTTTCCTTTTCTCATCAGGAATGTGAGTCCATGTTATACTGCCAAATAAACGGAAGTGACTTACATCTGGTTTAATTTTAGTCCAAGATTCTTTCGGTGTTATACTTTTAAGAGCCTTTGTGGGAGTGTGATTTACTATGTAATTTGCACAGTTGATGGCATCCGCCCAATACTTTAGATTTTAATCCCTTAGATTGGATCATACAATTAGCCATTTCTTTTAATGTGTGGTTCTTTCTCTCAGCAACACCATTTTGTTGTGGTGTATATGGAACAATGTGTTGCATTTGGATGCCCTATGTAGTGCAGTAACTTGTAAAATTATTGTTCACATGTTCGCCTCTATTATCCGTTCTTAAACTTTGAAGTTGATGTCAAGATTTCTTTTCTACAAGGGTCTTGTAGGCCAAAACTTGTCAAAAACGTTTCTCTTAAGTTTCAAGAAGTAAACCCAAGTACATCTGGAAAATTCATTAATGAAAGTTAAGAGATACTTGCACCTAGAAAATGAGTAGAAAATGTACCACACAAATCACTGTGAACAATTTGCAAAGGGCTCGAGGCATGCCAAGAGGCACATTTGTCAAAAATGTCCCGATGATGTTTGTCGAGAACACAAATAGAGAAAACACCACCTTTGCATCAAACAAGAGGAATATCAGTCACCATCTGTTGATTACATAGTTGTTGCAATGAGCGATAGTTTAGATGACCAAACCACTCATGCCAAAGTTTTCTCAAGTCATCGCAATGAGAAACAAAAACTATTGAAAAATATGATGACCCAAAGTTGGCAAACGTGTACAACCTGGTAATATCATCAACAATTCCAGTTGCAAGAACATGTTGAGGATATTTGAGATCCTTGATTACAACTTGGTGAGGTGAAAACTCGACGATTTTACCTTCACCTGAATGAGTGATTTGATATACAGATAGAAGGTTACAAGAAAGACTCGGAACACATAATACATCATTGAAATGACCATTTTCTACTTGAGCTACTCTAGATCCTACAACATTAAGAGATCTATCATCACCAACAAATATTTTATTGGTGTTACATTCATTTAGAGAAGAAAATATGTCTTTATCCTTAGCCATATGATAATATGCTCCAGAATCAATAAGCCACTCATAAGAAGAAGAGGTAGAAGTTGTATTAAAGGAGAAACCAGAAGCAAAAAATGCATGTCCATGAGAAGAAGAAGAAGAAGTAGAATCAATATTGATGGTGTGCTAATTCATTGGTTATTCTAAAGTTGTCATCTTCTTGAAACATTTGGACTCATCATGACCATATTTATTGCAAAATTTGCAATGTCTGCCAGTCTTCTTATTTTTATATTTTTCCCCTTTGTCACCATTAAGAGTTTAAGCTTGAAGTTGTATGAGTGGGTTTGGGAACCTTATGTTGCTTGTTGTTGTAGCGAGGATGTTACTTCTTGGGATTCTTGGGTTTATATTTCTGTTGGGCGACTAAGGCTTTGTTGGAGGTACCTGCAGTGCTTATCACTCCAAGTTGTACAAGCTTATCTTCGCTCTAATCGAAGTATCACAAAAGGACTCAAGAGTGGGTTTTTGATAAGATTTCCCTAGATCCTCTCTCATGGCATAAAAGGTAGATACAAACATAGAATATACACTACCTAGCTTAGAAAAAATAAGATAAATGCAACACTCTTCCTCCATCTTTATCTCACATTTTTCACATAAAATGTTGAATGTTTTAAACTTAGATAGATAGTCTCCAATGCAATAAAAATCACTTGGAATTAAAGTCAGTACCTTATTTTCTAACTGTTGTGCTCGAATAATATTGAGTTCACCAAACACAGATTCAATATTTTCTCAAGCTTCATCGGGGTCATCAATTTCTTTAAGGTGGAACCTTAAATTAGGAGACATGGACATTCTGATTAGTCCACGTGTTTCATCACTCCTATTAGCCCATTTAAATTTCTTATCAGCATCAGTGGGATCTTTTTCCTTTCCTAAGTTAATTCGGTACAAGCCTTTACTTCTTAATAAATCCTCCATATGAGATTTCCATTGAAAGTAGTTGGTGCTTGTAAGAAAAATATTACTAGAAGAAGCCATATTAAATATGTAGATAATATGGATTTAAAAACTGAAATTTATGATCTAGATGGAAAGATCTCGAAAAATTAGGCAGTTTTAAAAAATGACACTAAAAATGGACTTTGGATGTGAAAGTTATGCCCTTTTTAAAAAAGGCATAAATGGTAACCAAAGGACCACATGGTGGTGTAAGTTGCTTTATGAAGTGACCCACTTTTATAAAAAGAAGTGGGGATCACTTTTACAATGAATTTAATTTATGAAAGAAAAGTTACATGCAAAATAAATAACTATAAAATAAAATATTAAAGCTACTTATAGTGATTCACTTTTATACTTGAAGTGAAATACACTTTACAATTGAGCATGAACTTTTTAAGAAAAAGTAACAAAAAGAGAGACTTCAACTCAAGACCTCTTACTTAATAAGGAAACTTTTAACCAAATGGGCTAACAAAAAATATTGTATTGTTTAGTAAGAGGATTGGGCATGGTGTTGTTGTAGTTGTTGTTGTTGACGACCTTGGAGACAAAAAAAAAACTCTTTTCACACAAGAAAAAAAAATTTCTTCTTGATGACAACAAGGTTTAGATCTTAGTGAGCTTACCCGAAAAATGCACATTTTCCTAGATCAAACAAGGCATGGGGAAAAGAGAATATGTAGATCTAAAAGAGTAGAAACCCAGAAACAAATAATATAAAACCGAAATAATACTCTGCAAAAATTTAAAAATGGAATATTCAAGCTTTATACCTCCCGATCTCACTGAAATGGTTGTATCTTGGGAAAAATGAAACCTTTTTGAGTGAAACAAAAAGTGTTCCTGACTAAAACGAGCGCTCTGGATGAAATGGAACATTCCTATTAGCCCATAAATGTATGGAAATGGAAGAAAATGGAGGTGATGAAACTCGGTTTCACGATCTCAATCTACAATAGGAGTAGGTCTTCAAACAAGCTCTGATATCATGTTCGACAACACGAGTATTCCAATAGAGGAAGAAAAAATTTAGTAACCGCTCACACAACCAGATCAAATATCAACACATCGATGTTTTCACATGGTAAAACCCCTACAGGGAAACATCCACGGCCCCAACCAACACGACCACTTGGAGCAGTTTATTAATGCAAAAGAAAAAGATTACAAAAAGATTTTACAAGAGAGTTTCTCACAACCGATCATTGGCAAATGACCCTCCATTCTATTTAAATAGATACCATGGACCAATTGGATGCTAAGCCACATATCAATGGTTGTTAAGATTGAGGAGAATATGAACCGTTCGATCACTCTATGTTGGGAACATATCGTGACCGTCAGATTTACTAACTACAAATGCATACTAATGCATACTAAATAAACACACAAGGAAACACACTTTTACCTAACAACACATTAGACCAAGTAGATCTTAACTAACCCCTAAGTGTCTAAATATCTTAACAATCTCGACCGTCGATCCTCTGAAAGTTTTCCCACGCTACTGCGACCATTAAAATTATGATTTTTTTCAATATTCCAAGTCGAATTTAGCTCTGCAACTCCACATATCGAATCCATTAAATGTCTCAAACAATCTGAATCATTTAAACATGGATTTGTTCATGAATTTTGGGGATTACACTCTAATGTTTCCACTGTTTTCCCCAAAATCTGTACTATTTGAATATGTAACAATGAATTTGCTCGATTCGCACCCATCCCGACCTATAAAAGTCTAGTGTTTCAACCAGAAAATATGATACCAATCTGTAACATACCACACCACCCACATGATGGGCACGCTACCTCCAAAACTCACTTCTTAACCGATTTTTAATTTTGATAATAATTAATGTGAAATAAAGCATGAAAGACTCACATGCATTAATAAATATCCATGCTACAACATAAAATAAATAAGCAATGTGTCATGCACAACAAATACCCATCAATCATACACACATAAATACATCTCAGAGACAATTAAATACACAACGAAAAAAACATTGTACAGAAACAAAGAGAGCACTTATTTTTGCAAGTAAACATTCACCAACTAGTTGCACACCAAGGACATTCCTCCCAACCATAGAAACTATTGTTCATTTACTCTCAATAGCAGGTCACCCCCGAGCCAAGGCTATGAATCCACAAGGATGGGTCCTAGGACAAATCTAAAGCACACAACTGGCTAACTAACTCTCATGTTCCCCAACCACACAACAAATCCTAATTTTTCAACTCTCTTTCCCCTTCAGTTTAAAAAACCCAAAGAAATGAATTCCTTTCTCTGCCATACAGTCCCTCAGGTTGTTCCATTTCTCTCCAGGGATCCACTGCTACTGGTCAGGAAATTTCCCTGCTGGAAACTCCAAGGATTCTCAGTTGTGGACGGTTCTTTCCAAACTTTCATCAATCTCATGCACTTAGCAATCCATTCCCTCATGGAAATATCAGTAATTTATTACAACCATCTATCAATGGCTCTCCTCCTCGAGCCATTCCTTTTCATTCTCATACCAATAATACATGAATTAACAATAATGTGGCACCAAAAATGAAAGAGTGAGAAGGGTGTAACAATGAATGAATAAGAACAAGTGAACCAAGAAAAACCCCCAAAACAATCCATAAGGGATGTTTATATAATTACAAGAACCAATAACCACATGGCCTACCCAATAAGCTCATGTAACCACTTTTCTCCATAAAATCAATTATGGGTAAATAAAATATAATAAAATATTTAGCCCCTTATGCCCACTCTCTCGTGGAATCATATCCCACTATCTATTTTATTCCTTATCCATCTTGAAGCCAACAGTGTATTTTATTAATTTATATGAAGTATTACATTTCCTAGGAACTTTGTCCCCTTTTCAACTTTACCAACTCACCAGCCTAAGTCACAATTATACAATACATTCTAGTTCATAAGGGTTAAAACTACGGTGTTATACCAACAAAGATGAAGATTGTATCAAAGCCATGAATGAAGTGCTTGATCAAATAGAGAAAAATCATACCTGGGAACTTGTCCCAATACCAAAGAAAAAAAATGTGGTAGGGACCAAGTGTGTTTTTAAAAATAAATGTAATGAAGATGGTCAGGTTATAAGGAATAAAGAAAGATTGGTGTGCAAAGGATATGCACAGTAGAAGGGATTGACTTTGAATAAACCTTCACTCTAGTTGCAATAATGGAAACCATTAGATTATTTATAGCATATTCATGATTTCATAATTTTAAAGTCTATCATATGGATGTAAAGTATACATTTATGAATGGAGACCTAAAAGAAGAAGTCTACAAAGGATAACCTGTTATAGAAAAAATTTCCTCACTTCATGCAACTTGCTTGAATGGATTTCCATTTCCCTATGAAAACTGGAAGTTCCCTTTTTTTGCCTTCTAGAGCCAAAAAATAATATTTTTCCACATATACACACCCTATTAGTTATACAACAAGCATATATACAGGTTGTTCCACTACAACCCTCGTACATTGGGTTTGGTGCTCAAATTTAAAAATTATGTCGGGTTTCCATGCCATGTCACGAGATCCATGATCCTTGACCTTCCATATATAGGAAACTCTCTGACTTGACCCTTCAATTCCATTTGAAGCCTATAAATTGAGTCATATCCAAGACTTGAAAAGACAATTCAACTTCAACAGAAAAGACACTCTCAATAAATTTCACTTCATATTGAGTCTACATCACTTTGTCCTTGAAAGTTTGAACTCTTTGTTCAACCCCCAAGCTCTTCCTTATTTGTGACAGAGAACCTCATTGACTCCTTTATATGAGATTTCCTTTGGTGGAGGATTGAAGTGGTGGAGGCCCAACTGGAGGGACTTAGTTTCTCAATTCTGATATGTGTCGTTGCAGAAGTTTGTTACTTATGTACTTCTGCTGATTATTTTAATAGAAATACTCTTTTCTCGTCCAATTGATATCTTGCAAATATTTGAATTATTATTCCATGGGCATATTTGTCATGTATGTTAATGGATTATGATAATATATATTATAAAATTATATATTATCACCATATGCTTGTGTATCTTGGTTGTTGAGGACAAGCTGCAGGTATAAATATTTGGGTCACATGCTCAACGGTGGTCTTTTTCAAACATCCGAACGAGGTAGGATCTTAGCCTTGTCTTGTTAGCATTTTGTTTATATAGCATACTTGGGATTAGAGTTGATTTCTATGTGTAATTCCATCTGTTGTGGTTTACCCCTTTCCATAGACAGATTTTCCTCATAACATAATTGGCGACCATACTGGGGATTGATATCAATTTTTGGGGTTTGGAGTGTTTTTCTCCTTGATTTGCTCTCTGTTAGCCTGAGTTTCCTTGTCGCATGTTTCTTGAAATCCTATTTTTTACCTTGCATATGATTTTCTTTGCTTAACCCTTGCCTTGACAGTGTTTTATTGGATATACACGGTTTTTCCCTTGACATACGCATACATATGAGAGTTGTATTCCTTTAGGGTGTGCATATACACGATTTTTACTCAAACAGTCTTGTTGGTTGAGTTTGGTTGGTTTTTGAGTCTTCTTGGGTCCTTGTCCTAACTGTTAAGTCCTTGTAGAGTGATAGGAATCATTTTTATTGTTAAATTTTTGGGTGGTTTTATTTCCTATCATCTTTTTCATTGGTTGTCCTTGCACATTGGTTTGAGTGTTTGCTTCTTGGTTTCTTGTATGTCTTATCTTTTTTTTTCTGACAATAGGGTCTGCCTATGAAGTTGTTATTCAGTCCTTGCATTTTATTTTATTTATATAAAAAATACAAAAATATTTTCTTATTTTCATTATGGAATTTGTACTTTTGATTACATTGCATTGATTTTGACACATGTGGAGAGATTGTTTTTCATTGAAATTGTAGAGATTGCATTGGAAAAATTGCATTTAGAAGCATACAATCTCTTTGAAATTCAAGACTAGTACTTAGCAATGTTTTCATATTTGCTTCTTTTTATATGTTGAGTCATAATACCATTAGTTTCACGACCACGCCTCTTGATCAGTAAGAAAAATCCATTAAAATAACGTTGATTAATTAAAATTGATTAGAAACGATTTTATTTTTCAGGGTACACAAACAAGTATAGGACATAGGGTGTAACACCCCGGGTTCTGAACCCCCATTTTAAATAATGTATTGTTACAATGTTGAGAGGACAGAGCACCCAAACAATATTAAAAAGATAGTCTGCCCAAGAAATGTAATGTTTTGATCATTATTAATAATAAACATATCATTGGCTACTAGACAGGCAAGGACTAGAGTTATAGGGGGCTATGATTCCACAAGAGAGGTGGTTTGAAGGGATAAATGTGATTTCCTATTCTATTTACCCTTTTTTCTAAGGGAGGGGATCAATTACGTGAGATTCTTGGGGGAGGTCGGGAGGTTATTGATTCCCCACGAAATACTTAAACCACCCTTGGACTGTTGGGGGGGTTGGTTGATTGCTCGTTCGCTCATTTGCTCGTTCACTCCTTCATACAATTATTTTCTCATCCACTTGATCACTAGTTCATGCATTCATTCGCTTTCTCACTCGTCCATTCATTTTTTCCTTACCTATAACTCATTGACCCATCCTCATATGTGTCTTGGCTTCGGAAAGGGAAATGAACCGTCGAATATTAGCCACAGTTTTGTTGGTTGTAGTGGTCACTGGTGTAATTCAACCATTAATTGAGGCCTGCATGTCTGAGATGCATTGGCCTATGTCCATCATTTTTCACAGCTACGAGTCATGAGAGTTTCATCATTGATATTCTGGACCAGTTGCCTTGGAGCCCAAAATAAGGAGAAGGACTGCCTGAGGGACTGCGTGGTAGAGAAGGGTGGAAGTCCATTCTCTTGGGTGGTGCAGGATGGGTAGAAGAGAGTTGGGTACTTGGATTGTTGTGAGTGCTGGGAAATTCTGTGAGAGATTGAGTGATGACTAGTTTGGGAAGCCAAGTAACACTCTGGAACCATCCTTATGGATTCATAGCCCTGGCTCGGGGGTGACACTGTTGTTGATATTTGGAGAAATAGTGTCTACGGTTGGGTGGAATGTCCTTGGTCTATAGCCAGTTTGTGTCATCCTTTATAAAGATAAGTCCTCTCTGTTATGGTATTAATTATCTGTATATGAATGTATTCCTATGTGCATTTATTTATCGTATGATTGAATCTTTAGAGTATGCATGATTGTTGGTTATTGTTGTGCATGTTGTTAAATATTTTCTTTTATGCGTACTTATTATTTTAAAAGGTATCGATAAGAGAAAGAAGTCCAGGGGTGGGCTTGAAGGTGGCGTATCCCGACATGTGGGTGGCCAAGGTGTGTTACAGATTAGTATATGAGCAAGGTTGAAGCACTGGGTCGGTATGGGTCGGGTCTGTTGGTCAGAGTCTCATGGTTCAGATCAAATTTTGACCGTGAAGTTGAAAATCTCAGGATGAATGGAATTACAGAATCTACACAGGAGTTAGAACGTCAGAGATCCTTTGTAAGGGTTTGAAGGATCTTGATTGTCCCCTTCGAATTCGGGAGCTATCACCACTATGGGATCAAGAGAGATCTAGGATCATTGGATCAGAGGGCATGTGAATAAGGGTCGTTCGATGAAAGTGAAGCAAAGGTTAAGTCACAACCGTCAGATTTCTTGGTGAGAGATCGACGACTAGGAGGCATTATGGGGAACCAAGTTGCACAGGATTTAATTCCCCAAGGCAGTCCCTCAATCCAAACCACGGTTTCACTGAGGGGTTACGTGTCAGCGTCAGAAGAATTGCAGGGAGAAAGGCGGGTTATTCGAAACCGTCGATGCGTACCCCCGCAAATTGAAAGGCATTAAGTGATGTGACATGTTATTTTTTGAACATCAAAACTCCAAAGAGAAGAAGTAGATCCAGACTGTTGATCAAAGTGGACACACGACAAGATATCCTGCACTCTAGTGGATAACCACTTCGAAATAAAGATGAATGCAAAAATCCATAACTCTTGATGCCCGAAGCTTAGAGTTCATTTGAGTCATCCATCAACAAGGGAACACGGCACCAAATATCTTACTTCGAAGATTTAGTACTCCAGAAGGTTTTGCAGAGTGAAGCACTAGGGCAAGAATTACCCGAAGTCCCGAAGTAATTGAGGAAGGTATTAATACGGACCGTCCAATAAGGGAGACACATGTTGGCAAATTGGCTAGTTCAGTAATTCGGAGTTTGGGAGAATTCGAAGTGTTCTAGTGTGGAAAATCTTGAAGCCCGAAGTCCCGAAGCCCAAAGAGTTGAAGTAGTGGGGCATGATGATGTCACCTGGAGGTGATGTGGACCCCAAAATTCTGAAGTGGCATGGTTGGCGGACGTCACCTAGGATGACGTGGACACATGGGATGTGTGCCACATGCCAGTGAGTTTTGAGGATATGGAGGATTGAAATGTCAGTTAGAACGTGACACATGTCACCAGCCTGATTAGGCCACGTGTTCGCTTCTAGTATTTTGCCACGTGTTGACAGATCATGCAATCGGGAGACTAGGAACTCCAGAGGAAAAATATGTGACAGTTATTGTTGGGTCAATAAATCCTGAAGATCTGAAGTGATTCACAACCATTGATCTGTGAGAGACACGCGTCGACATATCGTCGACTTTGTGTGAAATTGCTCTGGAAGAAAGAGAAGGCGGAGATTTTGAAACTCCTGAATCCTGAAGAGCCAAAGCGATTCATGGTCATTGATCTGTGGGAGGACACGTGTCAAAATATCATGAACTCTAGGTAAATGCGTTCTGGGAGGAAGAAAGCAGGGGAAGTTGAGACTTTCGAAGGCCATAGTTCCAAAGTGGATCTCAATCATTGGTCATGAAAGAGGACAAGGACCATTGATAGGGTCCTGGTTGAAGGTTCTGAAGTTGTGAAGCACCACGAAGGAATTGGCCGCGGTTTCGAGTCGGGGTCACCTAGGGAAGTGGTTTGAAGGGAGTGCCAGTGAAAAATTAAATTATGTATCGACTAAGGGATAACATGGAAATGTTATATGGTGCAAATTGATACATATATGTTCTTCATGAATTGGAAATAAAAAGGACCTGTAACATGGTTTGGCAAATTTTGTCTATCATATGCATAATTATAACAAAATGGTTGCTTGCACATTTTGAAGAATTAAGGGGTTTAAACACACAGCTAAGAATGCGTATTGAAGAAATAGAAGAAGGAGAGGGAGCCTCTAGCGATGATAAGGAGGTCAAAGGCCAGAATACCAGAGTTGGTAATGCAAAGACATAGTCCAATGGACGCAAGGGAAAAGGAGAGAAGGAAACATTAATAGAAACGGTAAGAAGCCTAAAAATAGAAGTGTAGAGCTACAAAGCAGACAATGAGAGATTGATGAGAGAGAAAAGTTAGATAAATTCTCGATTGTTGCAGAGATTAAATTGGTTTCAAAGGAAAACGATTAAGGGATCAAACTCAAAAAAAGAGGAAGAAGGAAGGTTTTGGGAAAGAATAGAGGATCGTGGAAGAGTTGGTTATTCGAGAAGTGCCAACATAACTCATAGACACCACTGAACTCCTTACTAAGAAGGAAATGTTTATGCATCGAAAGATCCCATAAGCATTCCAGAGGTGTCTCCTGTTAGGCACCAAAAAAGGAGATAGGGAGTTGATAGTTTGAAAGGAGTGATGAGGAAGCTTAAGACACCCTCCTTTGATGGTCAAAAAGAAAGGGAAGATGATGTTGAAGCATGGTTTCTTGGACTTAGGAGATATTTTTGGTTGCATAATTGTTCATCCAACCTAGAAGCCAAGATTTCCACCTACCATTTACATGGGAAATTTGCAATGTGGTGGAACTAAAGAAAGTTGAACATATTAATGAGAGTAGGATCACTTGGTAGAAGTTCAAGAAGTACTTCCAGAAGGAGTACCTCTCATAGGATTTCTATGACAAGAAAATGTAGTAGTTCTTTGAACTCAGGCTGGGAAGCATGACTATGGCAGAGTATGAGAAGAAATTCTTGGGATTGTTAAAATATGTTGGGTTTATAAATGATGAAAAGGTAAATATATAAAGGTTTTTGAGTGGAATTAAAGCCTTTTATAAAGAAAATATTAGGTATGATGATCCCAATACCTTGACTGAGGCCATCAGGAAGGCTAAATACATGTATGAGCAAGGACAGGGAAGAGAATCCCTGCAAAAATATTGGAATGGATTGGTTGGACAAGCACCATTCTATCCTAGATTTTCAGAGAAATATATTTACATGTCTTGATGATCCAGGTGGATATCGGTGGCCACCCACCTTTTCCAACTGGTTCAAAATAGTTTTCTGACCATTTTGGCAATTTACTATTTTTAGCAGTTTTTAACTTCTGGGGCCATTTTGAGGGCCTAAATGAAGGTTTTTCAGGGTCGAGCTTCTCAATTATGGTTGAAGGAATGATTGAGCCCCAAAAATTAATCTCCTCGACGATAAATTTCCAACAAGATATCATACGCCTAAAACGGAGATCGTATGCAAAAGTTACGACCCCCGGAAGTTGATGTACTAACTTACCCAAACGGGGCCCACATGACTTGTGGCGCTTCATATCCTAGGGTTAGGTTTTTGGATGTCTAAGGTTTTTGGCATTATTTTTTATTGTAAAAATGCCTTCAGAGCCTCATTTTAATCATCTTCTTGCGAATGTGAGTATCCTTCACATCTCTTATCAGAGATAAGCTGCCACCATTCTAGCGAGTCTTTCACTCTGTATTTTTACAGTCTCTGTACATTTATTTCATTAATAGAAATTGTATATCTGTGTTTATGGTTTCATTTATGATACATTTTTTTTATATTATTGAATATTTGCGATATCTCTATGCATTTCTTTATCATATCCCCGCTCTCATTTCGTGCCAAAAATAATCTGGATCACTTGATGGAGATGGAAAATAGAGCACTATGAAAGGAGTTCCAAGACCCATATCTATAAGGGAGATTTCAGCCTTACATCTGAAGAGATGTTTTAGGAAAGGATGTCAATTGTACGCATCTCATGTGGAAGAGCCATAAAATACAAAGGGGCCAAGCCTTGAATATTTCTCGGTACTACAATAATTTGAATATGTATTCCAAGAAATACCAGGGTTTCCACCAAGAAGGGAGATAGATTTCTTAATTGATTTAGTGCCAAGAGCTACCCTGGTGTCAAAAACACCTTACAGAATGATCACACCAAATTTAAAAGAATTATAAATGTAGTTGGAGGAATTGTTGAAGAAATATTATATACGTCCAAGTGTTTCACCTTGGGGAGCACCAATACTTTTTGTCAAAAAGAAGGATGGAACCTTGAGGTTGTGTATTGAACTTCAACAATTGAACAAGTATACCATAAAGAACAAGTATCCTCTACCCAAAATTGATGACCTCTTTGATCAGCTAAGAGGAGAAAATATATTTTCAAAGATTAACCTGAGGTTAGGATACCATCAGGTAAGAATCAAGGAAGAATACATTCATAAGACGACCTTTAGGACTAGGTATGGGCATTATGAATTTATAGTGGTGCCATTTGGACTGACCAATGCACCATTTGTCTTTATGTTCTTAATGAATGGAATATTCAGAAATTATTTGGATAAGTTTGTCATAGTTTTCTTGGATGACATACTTATCTATTCTAAGTCTAAAGAGGAGCATTAACATCACTTAAGACTGGTGTTGGAAGTGCTGAGAGAACATCAGTTGCATTCCAAGATGAGAAAGTGTTATTTTTATCAAAAGAAGATCCATTACTTGGGACACATTATTTTAGAACATGGCATAACAGTAGATCCAGAGAATATTGAAGCCATTAGAGGATGACCAACACCCATAAATGTGTCAAAAGTCATATCTTTTATAGGATTGTTTGGTTACTACAAAAGGTTCATAGTAGGGTTCTCTAAGATTTCTCATCCCATCACTTCTTTGCAAAAGAAGGGAACTAAATTTGAATGGCAACTAAATGTGAAGAGAATTTTAATATGTTGAAGGAATTACCTACTAGTGCACCTGTGTTAAAGATTGTTGACCCAAATGAAATTTTTGTGGTATGTAGAGATGCATGTAAGGAAGGACTTGGGGGACTCCTCATGAAAAATGGATATTTCATTGGTTATGAGTCTAGAAAGCTTAAGGAGCATGAGAAGAACTATGCCACACATGACTTGGTGCTTGTTTGCATTGTTTGCGCCTTGAGGATGTGGAGGAATTACCTCATGGGGAACAGATTTGAATTAAGGACATAACACATTGGCCTTAAGTATATTTTTGAACAACCAACCTTGAATGCCAGGAAAACAAGATGGCTGGAATTTTTAAGTGAATATGACCTCGATATCAAGCATATCAAAGGTAAAGAGAATAAATTTGTCGATGCACTTAGTAGACAAGTGGATCTCATCCATGCTATTGTTTTTAGTATGCATCCATCAGAATTGAAGAGAAGAATTTTAGATGGTCTTATTACAGATCGGCATTACCTACAAGTAAAGGAAATATTATAGTAAGGAGATGTATAGAAAAAAATAAAGGAGTATGAGATGTTCCTAGTTCTGGAGAACTGAAGAATTTGGTATTGAAGGAAATGCATGATGTTCCTTATGTTGAACATCCTGGTTATCAAAAAATGATTGTAGTGGTAAGAAGCCAATTATTTTGGCCAGGAATGAAAAATGATGTTGTTGATTACATCGCTCGATGTATGGAATGTCAGAAGGTGAAGGATGAGCATAGGCACCTAGCGGGTTTGTTGCAACCATTACCAATCCCAGAGAAGAAATGATAGGTGATAACCATTGATTTCATAACTAAATTACCCAGGACAACAAGGAAACATGATTCAATCATAGTGGTGGTTGAAAAATTAACAAAGGTTGCTCATTTTGTTCTCGTAAATAAAACACATACAGTGTCTAATATTGCAGAAATTTACATGAGAGAGATTGTTAGGTTGCATGGGATACCTAGGACAATTGTCTCAGACGGAGATACAAATTTTACCTCCAATTTCTGGAGGGGATTGTTTAAAGGATTTGGTACAAATCTAAAATTTATCACAACATACCATCCCCAATCTGATGGACAAACATAGAGGGTCAACCAACTAAACTTGCACTTGGTTGAGTTTTCATATAATAATGGGTATCAAGCTTCATTGAGAATGAGCCCATTTGAAGACTTGTATGGTAGGAAATGCAATACTCCAGTGAGCTAGGACAACCCAGCAGATAGAGTGGTACTTGGGCCAGAGTTTCTCAAGGATATGGAAGACCAGATGGTTAAGATCAAGCAAAATTTAAAGACAACTCAGGATAGATAGAAAGTTTATGCAGATAAGAACATGACAACTAGAGAGTTTAAAGTAGGGGAGCATGTAATTTTGAAACTTAAGCCCAAGAAAAGCTCTTTGAAATTGGGTAGTTGTATAAAGATGGCAGCCTAATTTTGTGGTCCATTTGAAATATTGGATGGAATAGGGCCAGTTTCATACATGCTTGCATTTCCTACTTCCATGAATGTGCATAATGTATTTCATGTATCTTTACTAAAGAAATATGTACATGATCCTAACCATGTTATTGATTGGCATCTGATTCAGGTAGAGACAGAGGGAGACTTTTAGGTTCAACTAGTGGAGGTATTGGACAGAAAGGTCAAAATGATCTGGAATCGAGTTATAGAGTTGGTAAAAGTTTAGTGGGCTTGCTATAGAGTAAACGTTATAGAGCAGAGTACCCGCAGCTTTTTGAATAAAATTTGAGATTTTGATCTCTATTTTGTATATGCACTGAGGACAGTGCCAAAATAAGGGGGAGGGGATGTAACACCCCGGGTTTTGAACCCCCATTTTAAATAATGTATTGTTACAATGTTGAGAGGCCAGAGCGCCCAAACAATTATTAAAAGGCTAGTGTGCCCAAGAAATGTAATGTTTTGATCATTATTAATAATAAACACATCGTTGGCTGCTAGACGGATAAGGAATAGAGTTATAGGGGGATATGATTCCACAATAGAGGGGGATTGAGGGGAAAAATGTTATTTCCTATTCTATTTACCCTTTTGTCTAAGGGAGGGGATCAATTACGTGAGCTTCTTGGAGGAGGCCAGGAGGTTCTTGATTCCCCACGAAATACTTAAACTACCCTTGGACTATTGGGGGGGTTGGTTGATTGCTCGTTCGATCATTTTCTCATTCACTCCTTCATATGCGTATTCACTCATCCACTTGATCATTGGTTCATGCGTTCATTCACTTTCTCACTCGTCCATTCATTATGTCCTTACCTATCACTCATTGATCCATCCTCATCCATGTCTTGGCTTGGGAAAGGGAAACGAATTGTCAAAGATTATCCACGGTTTTGTTGGTTGTAGTGGTCGCTAGTGTAATCCAGCCATGACTTGAGGCCTGCATGTCTAAGATGTGTTGGCTTGTGTCCAACATTGTTCACAGCTGTGATTCCTGAGAGATCCAACATTGATATTCTGGACCAGTTGCGCTAGAGCCCAAAATAAGGAGAAGGACTTCCTGAGGGACTGTGTGGCAGAGAAGGGTGGAGGTCCATTCTCTTGGGTGGTGCAGGTTGGGTAGAAGAGAGCTGGGTACTTGGATTTTTGTGAGTGTTGGAAAAATTCCTGAGATCTTGAGTGTTGACTGGTTTAGGAAGTGAAGTAACACTCTGGAACCGTCCTTGTGGATTCATAGCCCTGGCTCGAGGGTGAAACTGTTGTTGAGATTTGGAGCAGTGGTGTCTATAGTTGGGTGGAACGTCCTTGGTCTATATCCAGTTGGTGTCATCCTTTATAAATATAAATTCTCTCTATTATGGTATTAATTATCTGTATATGAATGTATTCCAATGTGCATTTATTTATCGTATGATTGAATCTTTATAGTATGCATGCTTTTTGGTTACTATTGTGCATGTTGTTAAATCTTTTCTTTTATATGTCCTTATTATTTTAAAAGGTATCGGTAAGAGAAAGAAGTCTAGGGGTGGGATTGAAGGTGGCGTACCCCGGCCTGTGGGTGGTCGGGGTGTGTTACATAGGGCCTTGGAATAACATTTTGTGAGAAAACTTCTCCAAGGATCTGAACAACAAGATTTGTGTGGGGTGGTTTTTTTTTAGGATTCAGAGGATCCACAGTATTGATTATCAGAGGTCGACATTTTGAGTCCATATCAGGACCCATCATCAGGACATCTAAGCTTGGGTAAAGATAAATCTGAAGAGCGTAGATAAATAGTGAATTAGCGGGAGGTGGGGAAGTTTGAAGTCTAGGGTTGGTTCTAAAAATCTAGAAGTGTTTCAATTTAAAGTGTTTTAGGGTTTCAATAAATTATTAATTAAATGGTTGTGTTAATGTAATGATAAATTACTTTATTAATTGTATTAATTGTTATTAATGTAATGATAAAAAATTTATAATTTATAATTTTTTATTATTATTAATTATTATTTCTTATTTTATCATTAAATGGTATTTATAATTGTTTTAATACAATTTTAATAGAGTAGTTGTATTAATGTATTGATAATTAATTGGTTATTACTAATATTAATTTGTATATTGTTTTAAATGGTATTAATGTAATGATAAGAAATTTTTATTTAATAATTTATTTTTATTCAAGGTTGTTTTTAGTGAAACTATTTACTTATAAAGAGAGTTTACAATGAACTTAGGTTTTTAGGGTTAAAATGTAACCTACCTCGTGCATCTCTTAGGTTTTTAGGGTTAAAATGTAACCTACCTTGTGCATCTGTCTTCGATCAGAGGAATCCAATTTTCACTAATTTCTAGGCCATTATCTCTATTCAGGTTGTTAGGGTGTTTAAGGATTTCAATAGCTTCCTTGATTCTGCATTTGAAGAAGTGATCTTCCTTGGTTAAAATTTTTGTGTCTTCCAGGTGTATGTGGTGTTTGGATGAGAAAGAGTGTTTGGCTAAAGAAGAGGTGCGGGTACGTTCATTTTTTATATCTTCTCCATGTTCTTTGATCATAATCTAAAAGGACCGACCAGTTTTTCCTATGTAGCATTTACCACAGGAGCATTCTATTTTGTAAACTCCTTTACATTTTTTATGGTCGAGTTCATCTTTAACTGATTTCATTTTTTGTTTGATGGTTTCTGAGGTTTTAAAGGAGGTCTTAATCTCTTTCTTTCTTAGTACATTGGAAATATTATCATTTATTCCTTGGATGTAGGGAAGGTAGGTTGTAGTACTAGGGGGTTGGTTGTTAGGTGGTTTAGGTCCATTATTTTCTCTATCTAGGGTTTTGTTTATCATTTTCTTTATGTCTTTGTCCTTGTAGCCTATGCTCTTAAAAACCCTACAGAGGTGATGTTTTTCTTGAACTAGGTTGTCATCATCGGAAATTCTTAAGGCTCTCATGGCTAGAGTGTTGAAAGGAGGCTCTCATCTATCTCCAAGCATATTAAACTAAACATAGGTGTCTTAACAGGGAGTGGTGAAACCCATTGTGTAATCAGTGACATCAGGATGCTCTGCTCACATCAGAGTTAAGCACGAGGTCACATGAAGTTGGTTGCATAGATATCCCTCTAATACCTTCTTAGCGTCAGAGATATTTATGGGATTCTATTTGTAGTTGGGGGTCTTGCTAGTACCTTTACCTCCATGAGAGGCAGCTCTTTCAATATTCTGGGCTTTATTACCCTACCCATACAGTGGAGCGGACTTATGATTGTTCACCCGCACATTGGTTATATTTTGGTGACTCTAGTTGCTTGACATAGGTAGCCACATAGGTTACATGCAAGAATTATTCTGCATGTACCCTAAGTCAGATAAAGGTTGGACGACACACATTGACACAACCTTTATGGAGGATTACCTTTCCATGGGGATATAATCGACTGTGTTATTAATCCCATGAGGGCCCTTATAATTGATTATGATACCTCCAATATTTTGAAGGGAGTCTCAGGCCCCTCTTGAGAAAGACATACCTACTCCAGTGAGGGAGGCCCCTTTTCAGCCACTATATCTTGTTTGTGTGCATTGACCTATTTTTTTTATATTGGTGTCCTCTATGATTATTAATTGGCCCTAGGATTTGGTTTTATATATCGAATTTTGAGTCATCATGGAGAAATACTAGCCTCCTTGAAGGTATCATCATTTTTTGATGTTACCATTGCATCTTGATCCTTTATCGAAGTTGCCTTCAAAAAGGCGTAAAGTTAATAAAAATGGTACATCTATCTCCTCCTCCCAAACTCGTGATCATCCATTTATGAGTATTGAGACAGACTCGAACGTCTCAGGGAGTCCCTCGAATCCTATATCTTTTGTGATTAGTGGGATCCCTTTGACTCCTTCATCCTTGACGGGGGGGGGGTGCCAAAAGTCCCCACCTCTAGTGCTACCCAACCTGTGAGTTCTACTCGACCCATAGGAATGAACCCTTTCAAATCTCTTTTTGGTACACCAAGTCACAATTCTCAGTAAATACCTTCGACCTCTAATCCCTTTACTTTTGGTATGTCTAACATGATGTCGCAACTCTCATGCTATGTTCCAACAGCTAATGCGAATCCTAGTTTTGGGATTGGGCGCATGAATCCTCCTTAAGCTCATTTCTCATTTAGTGGAGGTCATATTCCTCAAGTGAATCCTACAGTTGGAGGTTGGACTCCTCTTTCCTGCGGACCTAATCCTAGTTTCAATGATCCAGTATGGAGAGTTCAACTAGGAAAACAATTCACTTCCTATATCTCTCCCTTCATCCCCTCTTCCTCCATATCGATTCTGATGAACACATTTATTATGGAAAATCCCCCTCTATCCTCTAGATTTCCATTTGGAGGGAGTCAGTTTCACACTATGGGAAACCCCTAGCCTAGAGTCCCTTCGGCTGGGGGCAATGTATATAACCCTCATCATGCCACTTTCGCAGTATGGTTCCCATACAAACGTTTATGAATCAGTTTGGAGGAGGATATTATCCTATCGGAAAGGGCCATGGAATATACTAGAACCTTGGATGGTATACAATCCCTCAACCCCAATATTTCTCAGAGCATGGGCTCAAATGCTACAACCCCGACTCCCTTTTCTAGCCACGCTTAATCTACCATATGTTTTTAAATTAATGAATGAACCTGTGTGTCATGATCCATCATGGAACCCCATCCCTACCAAGCTTCCTTCAGACATTCCAAAATTTGAAGGCAAGACTGGTGAGGATCTAGGTGATCACATCACTGCTTTTCATTTATGGTGCTCATTCAACTCCCTGAATGACGATTCTATTCATTTGAGGCTATTTCAATGCACCCTCATGGGGGTAGCCACGAAATGGTACATTGATCTACCGGGGGGAACATACAAAACCTTTAATCAAATGGTATTGGTATTTCTCAACTACTTCCAGTTGTGAGTTTGTTATGATTTCGGCATATAACTTTTTTCAGCCTTCCTCCAGGATAAAGCCACTCATATCTCAAACCATATCCAAGAGTGGCGTAGATGGAAGAGGTTGATCAAAGCCTACATTCATCCATAGTTTCTGTTGGAGTGGTTCCTTAATTCATTATTGCCTTATATTTCAAAGGATGTCTCTACATTTGAAGTAACATATGAGGAAGAAGCTATTTTCAAATCCCAACAATTGGACCTCATATATGCCCAATCTGGGATGCTTTATGAAATTATTCCTGATGCACCTCGGTCAAACTATGATCCCAGAAAAAATATCAGGCCTCATGCCAGTGGCATCATAGGCTATGAAAATGCTAAGTCTATAGAATTGGTGAAGAAACAGTTGAAAGATTTATCTCTAAGATAGCATGTAGCAGGAAAATATTCGACTTCATCCTCCACTCCCACCCAGTAGGCAAATGTGAATTATTTATAGTTTTCAGCTAACCCAAATGGTAACCAGCAACCAGGAGGGAATAAAAATAAAGGACGAGGTAATAATCATAAGGGTGGGAAAAATAAAAATAAATCCAATGACAACACTAACAATGATATCTTGAATAATAATGTTGGTGAGGGAAAGAAATAAAATTGGAAGGTGAAGTTTCCTTTGTAAATATGATCACCTTATCCACCTATTCCCCAAAATCGAGGAAGCCTCAAGGTTGTTATCACAACTACCCTCTGCACTGGCAAATTCATTTCCACACAATCATCACATGGCCTCGGGGACCTCCAACAATGGAAACTTTTTGAATGGGATTTAAAACCCCTCGACACATGAAGGTGGACATCTATGTGTTAATATGGTCAAGTCTCAAATTGATGTAGCCACTCGATCTCGTTATTACAGTTCTTCACAGAATTTTATAGGTCCAGAGTCTCCTCCTCCTCTAGAAACACCCTTACATATCGAAAATTTAGAACCTCCACCTCGTATTCTGAAAGGAGTACTAAAGCATTATGCCCACAATCCTAATTCCAGAGTCACCCAGAACTATTTGATTGTCAAAGGTCTCAGCCAAACCCCTCGTGCAATGTCAACTTTGGAGGTGCTCCAGACGTGTCCTTCATAGAGGAATTCTTTGTTATCTACATTAGGATATCTAGACCCATGTGGATCGAAGGTTATCAAGTTTGACGTCATAGATGTTAAGACTTGATTACCTTACCACGTGACCTTTCAAATACATGTGGAGTACATGAAAATTACCATAAAACGTATTGTAATTGATGAAGGTGTTGCGACGTGCGTGATGTCCCTAACCTATTGGAAATCCATTGGCTCTCTAACTTGTTGAGGTTTCCAATATCCCTTTAACTCAACATTAGGACCCAAACCTTCCTTAAAGTCCCAATTAGACTCTGCAGTGTTTGATGGATGGAATGGTTCTCTAGATATTTTGATCTAGATAATTTATCGATGGGATTTACTTAGTGATTGACAGGATATCTTTCTGTGAAAGTTCCTCCTTCAGATTAAACATTCTCTTTTTTCTTTTCTTTTATTAGATGAATCTGATAAAGTGAGGTGTGATGGTATAAACCAATTGATATAAGGGATTCTTAACTACTAAATAAGGTTCATCCTAGTATAACCCTCATTCTCTAGCATGCAGACAATGATATTCACACCTATTACAAGTCTAGTAATAATACATTAACTTATTGTTATTTCAATGGTGACTGAGATACAATTATTGAAAGAAAATACACATGCAATAATATGAGTGCAAGAAAAATAGTTTCCTTAGCTCTACCATCAATCACACATTAACACAACGATTTTCTTTTCATCATTAAGAACAAAAGAACTGCTAAAATATTGAAACAAATAAATTATCAATAGACTCAGAAAATCTTACTCGTTACATCATCAACTACTAAAACAAAAGTTGGAAGTAGTTCCTCCTCAATATAATCACATAACGCCTTTGATGAAAAAAACAAAATTTTGTCTTTGGTTCTAAACATAACTTCTCAATTAAGGTTGCTCGGAAATAGTTCTTTACAATTCTCAAAAAGAGGGTCTTTTCCGAAAACCATCGACCATTTATAAAAGGTCAATCCCCCTATTTATAAAGAATCACTAACTAAAAATAGTTGCTACAACTTTGTGTTAAGTAAAAAAAAATATTTCTACATGGTGCTTGATCTCTTTGTTCTCTATAAATAATATCGTGGTTCTACTATAGTGGATGAGTCTTCTCGTATTCTGACCACTTGACGAAGAGATCCTCGCATGTGTTATCATATGAGAATCTATGCTAGTCCATCGTGACTGAAAGGGTTTCCTTCACTTCTATTGCCTCTTCTCTATATTTGGTGACTTTGGCACTTAAACGCTAAAGAACTGCACAAGCCTTGATCGGATGTTCCATAAACTTTTGTATTTGACCTGGTGTCATTCTTTCCACCTATGCAATCTCCACTACCCAAGATGAGTTATGTTCTACATGTCATTTGACTATGTCATGCAAGTTGACAAAGTCTTCAAGTGAGACGAACTCTCAGAGGACAATGTCTTTCATCTCTTGATTAACATTTTACCAGATTCTTTCGCACTCGTCTCACCTCTTTTGTATTTCTCGTTGAGGTTCCTGGGCCATAATTACCTAGTATTCGGTTTCTTTCCTGATCCAGGAGATGTTTGTTGGCACAGGGGAAGACCCGGGGTTCAATGCTCAAGACTGCACCAACAAAACCCTAACTACCGACCCTTTCGGCAACACCTGCGAAGAAGATGAAGTCTCACCCGAGGTAGAGGCATGGGTGGTTGAAGGACTTAGATGTCTACAACTGTATTTGGGACACTGATCTGTGATTATATCTTTTATAGGGCACTTAGCATATATCATCCGTTAATATTTAACCTGTATGGTACTTTGAAGATAACACAGAGCATCGCAGTGAATACTTATACTAAATATGGTTCAGTACTTAGCCACATAAATATAGGTTAGGTTCAACAGATCAAGCACTAAGCATATTTTATATCATATTTAACATTCATTCATATATCATCAGCACAAAGCATAACTAGATCTACTAATCACAACAAGCACTTAGCCAAAAGGAAACAAAACATTAGATTGAAGCACAAAGCACAATACACATAGTTATCGTGGTTCACCCCCACCTTTGGGCTATGTCCACAAAGTCTTCTTTATATTATCTTAGACAAGGAATTATAGCACAAAGATTTAATGATCCTTTCTTCGCACAGGATAGAAGATCTGCACAGCTCGCTAGATCCTTCTTCCTTTCACTTCAACACAAAGCTACGACAACTTGCACTTAGCTTCTCAGTCTCATGCATAGATCACTTCAAGATACATACAATCACACAGATCTAGTACTAGCACTAAGCCTTTAGCTATACATCACATATATGTACTGCTCTCTCTTCTTCTCTATTTACATTGCCTATTTATAGATTACAAAATGGGCCTAAGCATGGGTAAACCCATGGACCGACATCCCTTTCCCGTTACATCAACCCAAAACCCTAAAATGGACCCAAAAATAAGTCTTTCTTCCTTAATTTCCACTTCGCGTTGCTCTCCATCCTTGGCAAGTTGTCGCAGTCCCAAAAACGATTAAATATGACCAAGTATTCTTCAAAACTTGGTCAAGGGCCAACAATGTTTCTATCCATCAACACTCGAATGTCAGTATCCTCTATGTCTCGTCCCTTCTGCACTACGATGATGTATTCAATTCATTCTACAGCTTGGTATGCCTTTTCATACTATATCTCCACGTCCTTATAGGTTGTTAGTTCCATAAGGGTATCTTCTTGATAACCGGCCACACATGTAGTGAAGAGATGTCTTTCGCTCGTGAACTTTGCATATGCATCTTGGAACTCACTCTTCAGATAAATTTTGGTGTGCGTTGAGTCTTGGTAATATTTTTCCAAGTGGAACAGATGGTCTAGATCCTACAGTGCAGTGGCCAGTTCCTTTTCATCTTGCTTTGCTCAATCCAACGTGGCATCAGTGATAGCCATCCCTGAGTCGATGCGCTCAGATTTCTTCGTGTGCTCTGTGCTGAGCATATTCTCCTCCATGGTGATGAGAATATATCTACCCATCATGAGTCTTATTTTCTTGGTGGTCCTCCTCATGATAGTTTTCATCTTCCTGTCGTAAGTGATTTCCTGTATATCGGCGACCTCATCAATGGGCTCAACAATGTTTTGTTCTCCCTAGGTCAGAGTGTTTCCCAAGCTTCCTGTTGTATGTATTTTATCTAGGACTGGTTCTTGTACTTCTTCCATATGTTCCAATGGCTTGACCTTCGTATTGTGTTCATCGGTTGGTGAGGTATCGAAAAAAATTAAAGAGTCACTGGCAGTCCAAATACTTACTTGGTGATCGGTTGTTGAGGTTTCGATCTCTTGTTGTTGCAATTCCTATTTTTGTCCATATGAAGCTAGCTCATCCCTAGAGCCATCTTTCAGGGTCTCTGATAGGTCGATAATTTTAGTGTCTAAGATACTTTCGACCTCATGGTCACCCTCTAGAGGGTTTGGAATGGATGCATCGGGACCTGGAGTAGATGTTCCCCTTGGTTCTTTCTCCTCTTTAATTGGTATCAAAGTTATAAGTGAGACCTCTGAACTCTCTTCATCATCATAGATGGTTATTAGATCAAATAGGGTATTAAGCACCCTCATTACACTTGGTGTTCTTAGAATCTCAAACTGGGTTGGAATGGTCTCTGGAGATCTGGCCTATGGTGATGGAACTCTAGGGTTTTCTAGACGAGTGGTTTCCTCCAATTGTGTTGACTCTGAGCCATTTATCTCCTCTCTGATTGTGATTGGGTTGGCTAGGGTGATCCTCATCATTTCTACTAGTTGAGGATCATTCTCTAGTTGTTCGATGACTCTTTGGGCTCCTTATAGTAACATCATCCCCCTACTGTGTGCCTCTGTGGCTTCTGCCACTTTTTTTTCTTCTCTAACCCTGTGAGATTATTGAGTCGTATGTTCTATCATTTTGACTGTATCATCCATACTCATATCTTTGAACCTAGTAATTTTGGGGTTAGATTTTCTCTGTAGTACCTCCTCACAGTCCTGAGCACATTCTATAAAAATCTCGTCGTTAAAATTATCATGTGCATATGACCAGTAGGAAGAGACGTGTGACGCATGTTGGAGAAATAGACCTTTAGGTTCATGCTTGTGAAAACGGCCTGTCGGGAACCTGTATTCCTACTGACTCAAACCCTCTTGTTTATCTTGAGTAGTTTCCTTCACTATGCAAAATCCTACATGGAAACCATAGGGTATGAATGTTTGTTTCTTGTCCTTAACCAAAGTGGCATTATAGCCCTATAGGGTGGCCTGGTAACATATTTCTCCTACGACGAGCCAGTCTGGGACGTGAGTGGGGAGAAAATGTGGTGTGTCGATGGCCTTGAAAACCCTGATATAGGTTGTGGTTTCATCTAGGTACCCCTGGCCTAATTTTGAAATCATTTTCTTGGCCGCTAGAGACAGTCTTGGACATTTTTTTTGAAAATAATGAAATACACTTGAGCTATGAATTCATCACAAATGTGAGCATATGATTTCTTGTACCTATTTTCCCATAGGATGTTGAAGTAGACATGTACAGGTAGATCTGTGATGTGCCAGCTTAGATTCATGACGGTGAATACATTCCTTTCACATATCACGTCTAGCAAATAAGAATCCATGTGAAAAGAGGGTGCCTCTCCCTCCTTCGGTGCCTGACCCTGCAATATATTGGTGCTCAATTGATTGGAGATGATTGCTTCCTAGTTGAAGCTACTCTCAGAAATAGACATAGTGTATGTCATGGGAATCCATGCCTTAGAGAACTTAGTGCAATCTTTTTCCCCGTATAATCGGTAAATTAGAGCCATTAAGTAGATATATGTCTCCCTTAGATTCACTACCATGTACCAGCCATTGCTCCGGTTTGTGAATTTCATGTCCTCCTTCCACTATGAGGCCATCCATCAGCTGGTGTCATGGAATTTATATAACTTTGTCATGAAATCTGTGTTCAACCACTCCTCTGGGTCCCTAATATTGTAATATTTCTAGACTTCTGTCAGGAGAAAAACTCTAACACATCCTCCATTCTCGTCATTGATTAGACACCTTTTTGCATATGCATGATCGATTATCCAAACCAGAGTGTCAATTCAAGGAAATACTGGGGTTCAGAAGGCTACCATATGCGATCATGACCATCGGATATTCGAAAAAACATGGTTGTCGAGCATGCTTACATTCAAGTTGCTATGAGGGATAAACTCCGGGTAATCTTCCTGGTTAATTCTATTGAAAAGATCTCCCCATTGTGGGAGCATTAACTTTGATCTAGTGGTTTCTTATGTATCGCCAAAAGTGGAGGTTTGAGTAAATTCCTTCTTAATTGATGTTTTGATGACTCATTCTTCTCTGGGAGAAAATTCCAATTGCCTTGCAGTTTTGGGAGAAGATCCTTCACCAATCTCTACTTCCTTCAATTTTGGTGCCCTCGACGAGCGTCTGGTCGTTGGCTTCCTTGGAGGCATTTTTTCCTGCAGAGAGAACAACGTTAGACATCGTGTTGCAGATAAAATGCTGATACATAAAAATGCAACCGTCGAAATGATAGAATTAACACATACCTCTTCTTTGCACTAGCTTAACCTGGTGTTTTTGAAATTTTTGAGGATAAAACACAACTCTTGAGACACTCTCTTTGCTTCTTTGGATGCTCTGAAAATGAGAAACTTGTGTGAAAAATGTAGGTGTTTGAAGTTGTCTTAGTTATTTTAAATGGAGAGAATACTTACCCAGTCACATCAGTTCTTTAATTCGGGATGTGAGTGTGGTTCTACAAAATATGTCGCTAGATCCTCATTGTGTTCAAGATTAAATGCAGTCGTATTTTGGCGGCGTAGGCACGGGCTATAATGTGGTTCATCGACGATTTAAAATTCCTGTTGTTCAATCGATGCATGGGGTAGAAATGTATGCAGAGTGAAACATTAACTGGCCTATTAAATGGCAGAATCCGATCTTATTTTGTGTTGAAAATGTGCCATCATTCTTCTAATTTAACGAGTGTATCAAGAGTCAATGCTTTTCTTTAATGTTCTTTGATATCTCTTGGTAAAAACTTCGACATCGATCCATCTTGTCGTATAACATTGATGCGGAAATGTTGACTTGGAAGTGTGACTAGGACATGGAGAAACCTAAGGTGACTCGGGATGAAACTAGGTCGTATGAAATGCCTACGCGGAAAAGACACGTGGTGTTTTAGATTGGCGTTTTAATTTAATCGTGTTATTCAGAATCAAGGATTTTCATTAGAAAAGAATTTAACAATAGGTCCTACCCTACCAATGTCGAAAAAGTATCAGGGATCGACAATTGATGATAATTTTAAACAAGCGTTCTCGAATTACCCCCCTCGAAACTTGTCGATGCCAAAAATGCATCAGGGATCAGTGATCGATGATGTGTCAATGTGGAAATTTTCCATGATTTAACTCTTTGAGATTTCACTGACCCCGAAAAAATGCATCAGTAATCGACTATTGGAGGTTCATCATGGCCCATGTCAATGTTTATCCCTCTCATGTTTCACCGACGCCGATGGGAAATCGACCACTTCATGAATATTCTTTGCAAACAACCAACACAAATCTACTCAGTTTTTTATCGATGCCAATGATACATAAGAGATCGATGATTATTGTCACTATGTGGTTATTTTTCTTGATCGGATTTTGTCGACGTCGAACATAAGTGTCGAGTCAAAATTTTAGCTGCAGATTCTTAGCTAAAACACCAAGTTCTTTTTAGACACAAAGGCTTCACTTTGACAGGTTCAAATAAATCCAACTTGATTGATGATGAGACATGAAAACAAAATCAGTGATCCCTCCACAACAAAATCAATTCGGAAAAAAGAAAAAAAGAAAACAAGTGGTACCCAAAAGAGAAAAAAAATTCACAAAATATTTTAGGGTGTGTTGAGTTCTCAACAAATGGAGATTCTCTAGGCGAAAGCAGAATCTTTGTTCCTTCCTTCAGTATTATCTAGTGCATAAGTTGGTTGAGAAACTACATGGATTCGATTTTATTAGAGTATTTGCTATCCATGCATGTATAATTTCTCGGGTTTTTGAATATGGGTCCGCCTATGGAGTTTATCCCTTATCCTACCTTCGCTCCTATTGACCGTGACCCACGCCCCTTTTTGACAAGATCCGAGTAATGCATTCACTGGATCGAGGTTGTTTTAGTTATCATCATTCACTCGCTACGGTGTTTATCCCATGCTAATGGGCATCCATAGACTCGAAGGAGTCACCCCCATGTCACAAAACTTGCTCCGCTACTAGTGAATGTCCATATCCCCGACGGATTTATCTGCATGCCCTCTCTGACTTTGCACTCATTTAATATAATTGATTTATTTCTGGCAGAAATTCCCTCAGCAAGTTGGAGAGGAGGACATATGTTATATGCAAGATGAAATAGTTAATGTGAAATTATTCCTAGCTTTGTCTAGAGGTACATGTGGCCCTTTCCAACTTTCCATCTTTCCCTTTGGGATTTACCAGACCACCAGGTGGACAATTCATCACTTACCAAGGTTGTTTGTTTTGCAAAGACAAGATATAGATCTCCTTGAAGAAATTTGTAATTGCCCATTGTTTCTTATGTTTCACATAAGCGTAAGTTAGGAGAAGAGTTTTCTACACCATATTTATTAAGGTCAACCAATGTTTTATGTAATTCAACTTTATTACATGAAAACACCAAGCAAAAGAAAAGACAAAAATAAAAGGACTCTGCAATCAGTCTACCCTGAACCTACACATTTATCCTAATAAGAATGTAACATGAAAAAGACAATTTTTTTTTAACATAAATATTGTTTTAGGGCTTTCCCATTCACTCGGAGGGCATCGGGTTCCCCCCTCAGATTTTGCAACTGATACATGCCTTCCCCAATTTTCTCAGATACTTGGAAATTTATGAGCCATAGATTCTGAAACTTCGAATGTTTTCCCTTAGGTTTGTTTTCTCTATCCCATTTCACGACTAAGTCTCCTACTTCAAAATTCTTCTCTTTGGCCTTATGCTTGTCAAACCATCTCTTAACTATCAGATGGTGAGTGACGAACTTATATTTTTTTTTCTCCCTTTCTTCTTCAAGTATGAGGAGGGCATCAATTCTTTTTTGAATAACTGATGAGGGATGTCCTCTTGAACCTTGAGCAAGCAGAAGTGACAGAAGATATAACCCATTTGGGAGAATGGATTCTTGTCTATATACTGGAAACTATGGAGAGTTTCCTATAGCTTCCTTGGGTGTTATTCTATCTTACCATAAGGAATTATGAAGCGAGACATGCCAATTCCTCTGATTATCTGCGACTGTTTTCTTCAAGATCCTCACTAGGTTATTATTAGTTGATTCTTCCACCTTAGTCCCTTGTGGATAGTAGTTTGTAGAGTATCTTATTATGATTCCTTTGTCTACAGAGAACTATGTTAATAGAGTAGAAGAAAAGTAAGCAGCATTGTAAAAAATGAGAATGAAAGGAATCCCAAACCTTGTGATCAACTATTATTTTATGAATTGGATTACAACCTTTTCATTCACGTGAGTCGGAGGGATGGACTCTTCCCATTTCGTAAAATAGTTTGTAGCATTCAGTATGTATTTATGTTGTTTTGAATAAATTGGTGTAATCTCCCCTATGATGTCTAACCCCCATTGCTTGAATGTTCTGGATATGGTCACTGGTTGGAGTGGGACAACTACTTTCTTTTCTCTACCCATGCTCATTTGACAAGATTTACAATTCCTAGCATATGTATGAGCTTCCTTAAATATAGTAGGTCAGTAATAACCAGCTCTTAATATTTTGTGAGCTATGGTAATCCCTACAAAGTGTCCACCTGCAGGACCATCATGGAGCTCCCTCAGAACCTTTTCTGCATCTTCACATTCGAGACATCTCAAGAGTACTCCATCATAATTTATGCATGAAAGTATTGAATTTACGAGGTGATAATGCACATATTTTAGCTTGAGATCTCTCCTTTCCTTAGGGTTTAGGTTTTCTGGGAAAGTCCCATGATGCAGGAGGTAAATCAATTTTCCATACCAAGGCTCTTTCCCTGGGGGAATGTATAAAGCTTCACTACACCATAATGCTAATTCATTCTCCCACCCGGGGTCTTCATTTATTCGATCTTGGGATTCGGCGACCAGTTTACACAATCCTTGTCCCTTTACTAATTTGGTAGGTTTTATATCTAGATCAAATTCCTACACAACTTCCATCCAATTTCCCCTTCTCTCCCCCATCTCCTGTTGAGTAAATAGGGATCAGACTGTAGGATGAGGCATGATGAATTTGGTGTGATTTTTTAGGATGTAATATCTGAAATGTTTTATTTCTTTGTATATCGCATAAGCTTGTTTGTCTATAGCATGGAAATTCAAGTTGACTCCTTGAAGATTAGTTCTCATAAATGATATTGGTGCCTCATTGTTATCATCATCCTTCTGGGTCAATACTGTAGCTAAGGATTGGTCGGAGGTGAAGGTATAGAGGAAAAAATATTTACTAAAGTCGGGACTTCGCAGCACTGGAGCTTGAGATATTGCAGGCTTCATATTATTGAAAGAATATTTTTGCTCATCATCCCACTTAAAATCTGCATCCTTGTGAATCATTTTTTGTAAGGGTTTGACATTTTCAGCGAAATTGGCCGTGAACTTTCTCACAAAAATAATTTTCCCAAAGAAGGATTGCATTATGGGTAAGGGAAGCTAAGATATTTCCTTTATTCGTTTCGGATCTATACAAATTCTTTCTTGAAATATAATATGACCTAGTAGTTTCCCTTCCTCAACGCCAAAGATAGTTTTCTTAGGGTTTAAATATATTCCATATTTCCTACACCTTTCGAAAATATAGGTTAGATGTTGGATGTGGTCTTTTATGTTCTTTGAATACACATTCACGTCATCCAAATATACTAGTACACATTTGTTAATAAATCCTCGAAAAGCTACGTCCATGGCCCTTTGGAAGGTTGCTCCTGCATTAATCAACCCAAAGGGCATGTGTTTATAAGAAAAAGTTCCCCACTTGGTTCGGAAGGTAGTTTTCAATCGGTCTTCCTCTGAAACTAGAACCTGGTTGTAACCTAAGAAACCATCTAGAAGCGAGAAAATTTCAGAACCAGACACGGTCTGCAAGAGCTATTCCATGGGTGGGACTGGGTAGTTATGATTTTTTGATGCTCTATTAAGGTTTCTTAAATATTCACACAGGTAGATCTCCCTATACTTTTTCCTGACATGAACCAAATTTGCTACCTAGGCAGAGTGTCTAACCTGAAATATAATCTTAGCATCTAGTAATTTCTTTAACTCTTGATACATGAGGGGTTCCAGAGATGGATGGTACCTCCTGAGATTTTGTTGGAAGGGTTTTACTCTAGATTTTAATGGGATTGTGTGTTGAATAATGCGAGTGTCATAAGTTTTCAATTCTCGGCAGGACCATGCAAAGACATGTTAATATTCTCTAAAAAGTTTGAGATAAGATTTCCGATCTTCTTTAGACATTGTTTTTCCTAGATTTACATTCTTAGGGTTTTTTGGGGTTCCTAGGTTTATAGTCTTGTATATGGGACCTGAACTCTTTGTCTTTGTGTTCTTTGACCCTTTAAATATTTCCCTCGAGTCAAAAAGGTTCTCCAAATTGGCTACCCCTTTTGGTATCATCTGAAACCTTGGTTTATTATTAGAGTGATTTGTTCTGCCCTTTTGTTCGTGGAAATCAGTTTCTGCCAATTTATCTTGGAATACCACATCATCAATAGTCAAATATTTAAAATTCTCTTGATTGGTTAGAAAATATACAATATGTTCATCTCCTTCAAAAACCTTCCAATTAGAAATATTGTTGGGTATTGATGGTTTATAGAGTAGTTCCATAGTGAACCTGGAGGCTTCATAGTCTTCTAAAGGGGATAACCTCGAGGTTGCAGTGGCTAGGGAATCAAAAAGAGTATTCTTTGTCCTGGGACCATGAGCAATATTGAAGGCCTCGAAATGTTATATTAGTCTATGCACCTCTTGTTGGAAATTCCTTAAGTGGGGTGAATTGCAATGTATAGTATTCTTCACTTGCTTAACGATAATTTTAGAGTCCCCAAAAACTTTCAGTTCTTTAATGTTTAAGTCTATGGATTTCTTCAATCCCTAAACTAGATCTTCATACTCAACAATGTTATTGGTGCATTCAAATTATAGTCTGTAGGATATGAAATTATGCTTCCCCTTTGGGTCAATGAGGATACATCCTACTCTCCATCCTTCTTGTGATTTAGATCCATCAAAGTACAACGTCCAAACTTGTGAGCAAAATTTATCAACTTCTTCAGGCCTAGCTATTTTCTCATCTTCGTATACCTTTTTTGTTGTTTCCAACAAAGGTTCTTGACAGAAGATGATTTCTTTTGTTGTTGCCAGTAGATTCACTTGAAAATTTATTTCGGAGTTTTGAGTGAGAGGTACATCAGATGAGAGAGGAGAAAAATTGTTGAAATCAGAATCATGTGAGTAGTTTCCTAGCACAGGGAAATCTATCAACGAGGGTTCGTTGAAGGATTATAAATCAGTGACAATGTGTTTGAGATATCTTTCCCTATCAATCCTAATCACGTTGGTATGTATCTTTAGTGGCAAACATAGGTGTTCCCATTCCACCATTCAATTTCTCAGACCAATCTCAACTAAGTAGCATTCCATAAGCTTCTAGGATATCTACTACAATGATGTCAATTACCTGAACAAATTTGGGGTGTGTAGCAATTATGATCATGACATCCTTAGTTTCCCCAATAACTTTTACCTAATTTATTTCTAGTTGTATAACGTGTTTATCACTTTTGAGTGGAATCGCATTCAATTTCTTGCATATTGACAATGGCATGACATTGGAGGATGCCCCTGAATTGAATAAACAATTATGCAGGTTTATGTTGAATACTTTAAATGTTAAAAAAAAAGGTGGGAAAAAAGGATTTCCTCTTTTTTCTACAGAGCAAGCGTTTACATTTGGTTTGTTCTTTAGATCTGTGGGAGATGGGACCTCACCTAGGTCAGTGCTTGTTATAGGGGCTTTTATTGACCTTAAGGCTTGTAACAGAAAGTCGTTTTGCTGGGGAATTCTACACATGTCCATGACTAACACATTAGCCTTCAAATTCTTTAAGTCTTCTACTATGTTGTAGTCCATCTTGGGTGACTCTGGTGTATGTATGTTTATAGGATTTATTTGGGAGACAAAAGGTTATTTTGAGTGATCGGTTGTTTGTTTTCCTCTCGAAGACTGGACAATGATAATGTCATTTGAGACAGGTTGACCCTTACTTCGCGTTTTCACTACCAAAACCTCGGCAGGTGTTTCCTGAAATTAAAATTCATACTTGGGAGGAATCTGCAAGTCAGGATCCCATAAAAACATGGTTGTTTCTTCTGGCGGCTCAATTCCTCCTGATCGACAATTTTCACCGTTGAGTCGCTTGATTGCTCGGTAAGAGAAACTTCATCTAGGAACCAATTGGCCATTAAATTCATAGTGAGCACCCATTGGGGACATCCTCTTTCAGAATGTTTATCTTGATGGTATGTACAAAAAGAGTCGGATGTTACATTCCCCAGGTCAATGTTTAAGTTGGTTGGGGGAGGTTAAATCGCTTTGAAAGGTGGGTTTCTTTTAAAAAAAGGTTTATAGGGCCTTTGAAATTGGTTTGCTTCCCCAACACTTCTTTTCATGTCTATGATTTCAATTAACAGTTTCTTTATCATCCGTTGTAGGTATTTTATGTCCCCACTTCCCTTTTCGAGACCTTGTTCTGTTTGTTTTCCCGAGGGGCTAGTAAAAAAAAGTCCTCTCCTAGGTGGAGGTTGAACTTCTATCTTAACTAGTGAGACCTGGCCCTCTTTGCATCCCTTCATTTGGAATTCAATCATTTTGGCTTCTTTGAAATTTTCATTTAGGGCATGTTTGGCAACCCTTTTCACAAACATAGAAATGGAAGCAGGGAGAGAATTAACATATACCTCAATTTGCAAATCCTGAGTAGGTTTAGCTTAGGGTTGAAATTTTTTCACGATAGTGGAAAACTATTGATTGAATAGAGGAATCTGGACCACCACCATGAGTTCAACCCCGATGGACCAACACAGATTCCTCTATAGTGGTAAATAGTTATGGACCCCAAAGGAAAGTTAAAATGCCAAGTCGAGGCTGAACTCTCAAAGGTATAGGGAAAAATCCTACACACTACATCCTCATGTTGTACATTCATCAGTCTTATAGCTTGTATGAATTTTTTAATATGGTCTTCAAAAAATCCAGAGGTTTCAAGGTCGAATTTGGGAAGTAATTTTTTTGGGTGTCGAGGGAGGTTATGTACTTGTCCTGGGATTTCCAGAGCATCTTTGGTCAAACAAGGTTGATTATTTTTGAGGTGTATTTCCCTTTTCTTCATTATTATCGTTATTATCTTCCATGTCGTCTTCTTCTGAAGCTTAGCGATCTGAGTTAAACCCTTCCTCGCTAGATTCAAAATCGCCAGGCTCAGAGTAGTTACTAGATGGTGTTTTGGGGATCAAAATAAGGGGTTGTTTGATCTCAGTGAGGGAAAAATCTATCAGGTCTTCTACCGTGTGAACAAAATTCTGGTCAGGGGTCTGGACGACTGGTCTTCTTACTTGTTTTCTATGAGGAAGTAACATATCTAAGGGTAACGATTCAATTTGTCGAGCGTAATCTCTTATGATTCTTATGAACTGGTTCAACTCTTTGTGGGGAAGAGCGTAAGGTATTTCATGGAAAATGTGTTCTACTTCCTTGTGTTTGGGTGAGTTACTCGTTTCGGGAGTACTCTTTGTATGTGGGTTGTCTTGAGAATGACTAGCCATGCATGTGGGATGTTTTGAATCTATAGGCTATGTGAAATATATTATACGAAATATTATTAGCCATTCATTCATCAGACCCTCCTTCTAGCACCAATTCTATTGAGGGGTCCAAGATCCCTTTAACTCAACAGTAGGAACCAAACCTTCCTTAGAGGCCCAACTATACTCAACAATGTTTGATGGGTGGAATGGTTCTCCAAATATTTCAATCTAGCTAATTTATCGACAAGATTTACTTAGTGATTAACACGATATCTTTCTGTGAAAGTTCCTCCTTCAAGTTAAGCGTTCTCTTTTGTCTTTTCTTTTATTAGATGAATTTGATAAAGTGAGGTGTGTTGGTATAAACCAACTGATAGAAGGGATTCTTAACTGCTGAAGAAGGTTGAGCCTGGGATAACCTTTGTGCTCTAGCATGCAGACAACGATATTCACACCTATTACAAGTCTAGTAATAATACATTAACTTGTTGGTATTTCAACAATGACTGAGATACAATTACTGAAAGAAAATATGCATGCAATAAGATAAGTGTAAGAAAAATAGTTTCCTTACCTCTACCACCAATCACACATTAACACAACAATTTGATTTTCATCATTAAGAACAAAAAAACTACTAAAATATTGAAACAGATAGTATATAAATAGACTCAGAAAATCTTACTCATTACAACATCAACTACTCAAATAAAAGTTGGAAGTAGTTCCTTATCAATCTAATCACATAACACCTTTGATGAAAAAAACAAAATTTTGTCTCTGGTTCTAAACAAAACTTCTCAATTAAGGTTGCTCAGAAATAGTTCTTTACAATTCTCAAAAAGAGGGTCTTTTCCCAAAACCATAAACCATTTATAAAAGGTAAATCCCACTATTTATAAAGAATCACTAACTAAAATAGCTTCTACAATTTTGTGTTAAGTAAAACAAAATATTGCCACGTGGCGCTTAATCTCTTTGTTCTCTGGAAATCATCTTGTGGTTCTCCTAGAGTGGCTGATTCTTCTCATATTCCAGCCACTTGACGAAGAGTTCCTCGCATGTGTTAGCATAGAGGAATCTGTGTTGGTCCATCAAGGTTGAAAGGGTTTCCTTCACTTCTATTACTCGTTCTTTGTATTTGGAGATTTTGGAACTGAAACATTGTATAACTGCATGAGCCTTGATCACATGTTCCATAGACTTTTGTATTTGACTCGGTGTCATGATTTCCACCTGTGCGATCTCCACTGCCCATGTTGAGTCTTGTTCTGCATGTCATTTGACTATGTCATGCAAGTCGACAAAGTCTTCAGGTGTGTCAAACTTTGGAAGGCCAATGTCTTTCATATCATGATTGATATTTTCCCAACTTCTTTCACACTCGAACCACCTCTTGTTTATTTCTCGTTGATGTTCTTGGGACATACTTACCCAGTATTCATTTTCTTTCCTGATCTGGGAGATGTTGTTATCCATCAGCACTCGAATGCCATTCTCCTCTACGTATCGGCCCTTCTGCAATGCGTTGATGTAGTCAATTCATTCTACAACTTGGTATTCCTTTTCATACCATCTCTCCACGTACTTGCAGGTTTCTTGTGCCATAAGAGTATCTTCTTGATAATCAGCTACGCATGCAGTGAAGAGATGTATTTCTCTCGTGAACTTTGCATATGCATATTGAAACTCACTCTTTAGAAAAACTGTGGCCTGTGTTGAGTCTTGGTAATATTTTTCCAAGTGGTGCAGATTGTCTAGCTCCTTCAGTGCGACAGTCGACTCCTTTTCATCTCTCTTTTCTCGATCCAACATGACATTAGTGATAGCCATCCCTGGGCCTATGAGCTCAGAAGTCTTCGCGTGTTCTGTGTTGAGCAACTTCTCCTCCGTGGTTATGAGAATCGAGTTATCCAACATGAGTCTTTTTTTCTTGGTGGTCCTCCTAATGATAGATTTCCTCTTCATGTTGTAAGTGATCATCTATATATCGATGACCTCATCAACATGATCAAGTATTTGTTGTTCTCCCCAAGTCAGAGTGTTTCCCAAGCTTCATGTTGTATGTATTTTCTCCAGGGCTGGTTCTTGTACTTCTTCCATATGTTCCAATGGATCGACCTTTGTTTGGTGTTCATCAGCTGGTGATTTATGGCCAAAATTGAAAAGTCAGTGATCGACCCAATACTTACTTGGTGATCAACTATTGAGGTGTCAATCTCTAGCTATTGCAATTCCTCTTTTTGTCTATATGAACCTAGCTCATCCCTGGAGTTGTCTTTCGAGGTCCCCTATAGGTCGATAAGTTCAGTGTCTAAGATACTTTCGGCCTCATGGTCTCCCTCTAGAGGGTTTAGAATGGATGCATCGAGACTTGGAGTAGATGTCCCCCCTAGTTATTTCTCCTCTGTAATTGGTATTGGAGTTATAAGTGAGACCTCTGAACTCTCTTCATCATCATAGATGGTTATTATATCAAAAAGTGTATTAGGCACCCTCATTACACCTGGTGTTCTTGGAATCTCATACTGGGTTGGAATGGTCACCGGATATTTGGCCTATGGTGATTGAACTTTGGGGTTTTTCATACCAATGGTTTCCTCCAGTTGTGTTGACTTTGATCCATTTAGCTCCTTCTAATTGTGATTGGGTCGGTCGGGATGATCCTCATCATTTCCACTAGTTGAAGATCGTTCTCTAGTTGCTCGATGACTCTTTGGGCTCCTTCTAGTAACAACATCCCCCTCCTTTGTTCCTTTTTGGCTTTTGTTGCTCTGTTTTCTTCTCTAACCCTAAGATCTTCTTGATTCATTTGTTCTATCATTTTGAATTGATCATCCATACTCATAGCTTTGAACCTAGTCATGTTCAGGTTATCTTTTCTTTGTAGTACCTCCTCCCAGTCCTAAGAACATTCTGTAAAAAGATCCTTGTCAAACTTATCATGTGCATATGACCAGCAAGAAGAGACTTGCGATGCATGTTGGAGAACTAGGCCTTTAGGGTCATGCTCTTGAAACCGACATGTCAGCAACCTATATTCCAACTGACTCAAACCCTCTTCTCTATCTTGATTAGCGTCCTTCACTATGAAAAACCCTAAATGGAAACCATAGGGTATGAATGCTCTTTTATTCTCAACCAAAGTGGCATTATAACCCTGTATGATGGTATGGTAACATATTTCTCCTATGACGAACCGGTCTGGGATGTGAGCGAGGAGAAAATGTGGTGCGTTAGTGGCCCCGAACACCCTGATATAGGTTGTGGTTTCATCTAAGTACCAATGGCCTAATTTCTAAATCATTTTCTTGGCCGCTAGAGACAGTCTTGGACATTCTTTTTTGAAAATAATGAAATACACCCGAGTTATGAATTCATCGCAAATGAGAGCATACGATTTCTTGTACATGTTTTCCCACGGGATGCTGAAGTAGACATGTACAGGTAGCTCTGTGAAGTGCCAGCTTAGATTCATGACGGTGAAGAGATTCCTTGCGCATATCACATATAGAAAATAAGAAGCCATGTGAAAATTGGGTGCCTCTCCCTCCTTCGGTGTATGAGTCTGCAATATACTAGTGCTAAATTGATTGGAGATGATTTCTCCCTAGTTGAAGCTACTCCCAAAAATAGCCATAGTGTATGCTAGGGCAAACCATGCCTCTGAGAACTTAGTGCAGTATTTTTCACCATATAATCGACAAATTAGAGCCATTAAGTAGATATATGGATCCCTTAGATTTGTTATCTCATACCATCCATTGCTCCGGTTTATGAATTTATTATCCTCCTTCCACTAGACGGCCATAAATTGGTTGGTGTCATGGAATTCATAGAACTTTACCACAAAATATGTGTTCAACTTCTCCCCCGGGTACCTGATCTTATAATATTTATGGACTTCTGTTGGTAGAAACAATCTGACACATCTACCATTCTCGTCATTGATTAGGCACTTCTACACATTTGCATGATCAATTATCCAAACCAGAGTCTCAATGCAGGGAAAGATTAAGGTTCGGCAGGATACCATATGAAAGTACGACCGTCGGATATTCAAAAAAACATGGTCATTGATCGCCCTTACATCCGGTTCGATGTGGGGGATAAACTCTGGGTAATCTTCCTAGTTAATTCTGTTGAACAAATCTCCCTATTGTGGGAGCATCATCTTTGATCCAGTGGTTTCTTCTGTATCACCAAAAGTGGGGGTTGAGTAAATTCCTTCTTAGTAGATGTTTTTATGACTGGTTCCACTCTGGGAGAAAATTTCAACTGCCTCACAATGCCAGGAGAATATCCTTCACCAATCTCTACTTCCTTCAATTTCGATGCCCTTGGAGAGCGTCTGTTTGTTGGCTTCCTTGGAGGTATTTTTTCCTGTAGAGAGAACAACATTAGACATCGTGTTGTAGATATCATGTTGATACATACAAATTCAACTGTCGAAATGATAAAATTAAGACATACCTCTCTTTGCACTAGATTAACCTGGTTTTTTTGAAATTTTTGAGGATCAAACACAACTCTTGAGATGATCTCTTCACTTCTTTGGCTGCTCTAAAAATGAGAAACTCGTTTGCAGAATGTAGGTTTTCAAATCTATCTTAGTGATTTTAAATGGAGAGAATACTTACGCAGTCGCAACAATTCTTCAATTCGGGGTGTGAGCGTGGTTCTACAAAATCTGTAACAAGATCCTCATTATGTTCAAGATTAAATGCAGTCATAGGTTGGCGGTGAAGGCGAAGGCTATAATGTGGTTCATCAGTGATTTCAAATTCTCATTGTTCAATCGGTGCATGAGATAGAAATGTATGCAAAGTGAAACATTAACTGGCCTATTAAATGGCAGAATCTAATCTTATTTTGTGCTGAAAACTTCCCATCGTTCTGCTAATTTAACGGGTGGATCGGGAGTCAGTTCTTTTCTTTAGACAATGTTCACTGATATCTCTTGGAAAAAACTCTGACACTGATCCATGTTTCCATATAGCATTGATGTGGAAATTTTGACTTGGAAGTGTGACTAGGACACTGGGAAACCTAAGGTGACTAGGGATGAAACTAGGTCATACGAAATGCCTACGCGACAAAGACACGTGGCATTTGAGATTGGCGTCTTTGTTTAATCTTGTTATTTGAAATCATAGATATCATTAGATAAGCGTTTAAAAACAAGTAATACCCCGTCGATGCTGAAAAAGTATCAAGTATCGATGATCGATGATAAGTTTAAACAAGGGTTCCTGAATTACCTGTTGGACAACTGAGAGGGGGGGGTGAATCAGTTGTTACCGTGCTTAAACAATTATGCTTCTTTTAAACTCTTTGCAGAAACACTGAATGATTATCACATTAATGTAGGGAAATAAACAATGGCACATTCAACATCAGTCACACATATATGAGAAACACAGAGACAGATATTTCCCGAGGAAACCCATACAGGGT
>SNQJ01S0007664.1:189697-212465 GCA_010110895.2 Picea sitchensis
TGGAACATTCAGCATCAGTCACACATATATGAGAAACACAGAGACAGATATTTCCTGAGGAAACCCATACAGGGTAAAAACCTCTTTTTCTTTATATGATAAGCAATAGTTACATACTTTACATTATCATACATATGAGCACCAACTCATAATGAGTCTACAACCTCTGTTTTTCAAGTTGCTACTTGCTGAGAGCACCAACTCTCTATTTTCTCTAGCACCCACTAGAAGGAAGCACCAACTCCCTGGTTTCTCTAGCACCAACTCCCTGGTTTCTCTAGCCCCAACTAGAAGGAAGCACCAACTCCCTGGTTTCTCTAGCACCAACTAGAAGGAAGCACCAACTCCTTGAGTGTTTCTAGAACCAACTGGATGGAAGCACCAACTTCCAATCATACAGGCACCAACCTGTATAACAGAGAACAAGAGTTCTCCCTTGCACCACACTACCACCCTGGTTTCTCTGGCTGCAACCAGATGGAAGCTACAACTCCCTGTGTTCAAGCACCCACTTGAACCTATGAGGAAAACAGTCCTCCCTAGCACCTCCCAGCCACCCTGAAATATTAATCTTTGCTATTGAAACTTATTACAGTGATAAGATGTTCAACAATGGCTTACCAGACTCATCACTATTCTGCTACATTTTGTTACTTTGTCTGCCTCATTTCCTTCCTGCACACTTGACTCGCATTGTCTGTTCTTCTGCTTTTTATGCTCTGTGCGCCATGTCAATTCACTGCAGATTTCCTCTTTTGTGCATTTCTACTTTTGCACTCCACCTCCTTTCTCACACTTCAATCCTTCTACACAGCGACCACATCAACTCCAACAACAACAACAACCCAATATCTTCTTTGTACCATGTATTTATAGCTTCTATGCACCTTGTGCATGCAATGTTCGCAATGACTCTGCATGCTGACTCTGCATCGTTATCCTCCACCTCTCGAGTGCTCTGTCTGATCATCATCGTGACTCTTCAGCTTCTCTGGTGGCTCACCCCGCGTGTCCAACATCATTGTATGTTATACTAAGATTCCTCAGCCTCTCTGGCAGTTTGAGACTCTTCGTCTTCTCTATGACAGTCAAAATCACCTTCTCTATTTCAGTTACAAGCCTCAATTCTCATCAGTTGTCAATCATCTCCATGAACATATTCATTCCTCTCAGAGACTCTTCACCTCCTCTGTCAGTCATCCCGAAGTGTCTTCGCATCCTCTGGTAGAAACCATCAATGGTTTCTAGCAGTTTCACTATGTCGTGCAACAGTAGCCCTCATATCTCATTCAATTTAATCTACGTCGTTGGATGAGATTTATTAATCTTGCCTTTAAATCGGGGTTTGGCATTTCGGCATTCCTGTTGCATTGTGTTCTTGCCTCTCCAAGTCACGATCCCCGAAACTTCGATATGGAGTTACATCAACGGTCCAGATCCAAGCTTGATTTAACGGCTGTGATTGAATCGCCATATCACATATCGCGAATTCAACATTCTTGTCGCAATGTTTCTTTGACATTTCCAAAACATGATCCTCGAAACTTCGACGTGGTGTCCATCTGCTGATGTCACATGTGGATTGACACATGTTGAATAATGCCACGTGTCACTCTGATTCATGACTTATATGTGCCTAAAATTTTGAATCAGTCTGACACTTGTCATTACCTAGTTGTGCCACGTGTTCCTAGATGACGTGAGTCGGGTTGACAGTCTAGATCACATCTTGATCTGACGGTTCAGGTTTAGTCAGGATTTCACACATCGTGATATCAGGATTCTTGATGTCAATATTCTTTGACATCTCCAACTCTCGATCCCCGAAACTCCGACAGGGAGTTGGATCAACGGTCCACATAACCCCCTGAGATGGACGGTTCTCCTACTTTCGGGATTTGTGAGCCCTCTACTCCTTGCACTTTTTAAAGGTCGTGCAGGTTTTCCTCGATCCAATGGTGGTCGGACCCTGCACTCAGATCTGATGCCTCTAACTTCAATTAGCCCTCTGGCTGAGCTCGTGGTCCACATGACCTCCCCTTATATGACCGCAGCCAAACCTCCTCATTAGGGTTTCAGACTTTCCAATGTCAAAACATGTATGTCCTCAGGATTCGCAATCCCTCGAATCCCGATGCGCTCTTTACGCACTAGCTCTTCTGGCTAGGCTCCTGGCCCATATGATCGTTATCCCCGTGACCACAGTCTTACCACTCATCGGGGTTTCGAGCTTTTCAATGCCACAATGCATTGGCTCACAGGATTCCTGATATGTGAAACACCGATGAGTCAACCCTCCTTTCAGTATTTCAACTTGGCTTTTCCCGATGGTAAACCTTGTGCAGCTCCTGTTCGATCTGACGGCTGACGGGATTTCTGAATGAGATCCAATGGCTCTCGATCTCTCCCTTCTGTAGGCTTCTCTTAAGCTCCTCCTGGACGTAGAAACCAATGGTCCAGATCTTCTTCTCCAGTCGATCTGACGGCGGTTTTTCTCCCTCCTGATATTTTCACACTTTCCTCCCAATTTTGGGAGAATTACCAGTTCTCAAAGGCCTCGACCTTTGTCTTCCTTCTCCTCTGTGAAGTCCTATATCTTGACCTTTGTTGCGCACGTTCTTTTTTTTCCATCGATGCACACTCTGATCCTGCCATCTTCACTGTTGTACCTACCATCAATGACAAGTTTATGCTGCATGTAACACATACCACACATCCTCTGCACTATCTCTTTTGATCTTATCGAGGTTTCTCTGTAGCTTCTTCCCAAAATACTTCTGGTGCCCATCGATTACATTCTTCCTATATTCATGCCATCTTCATTGTTGTAATTTCCATCAATGAAAAGCATATGCTACCTGTTAAAAATTTCCAACATTACCCCCCTCGAAATTTTTCGATGTCTAAAATGCATCACGGATCGATGATCGACGATGTGACAATGCAAAAATTTTCCATGATTTAACTCACTGATATTTCACTGACCTCGAACAAATGCATCAGCAATCGACTATCGAAGGTTCATCATGACTCATGTCAATGTTTAACCCTATCATGTTTCGTCGACGCCGATGGGAAATCGACCACTTCCTAAATCTTCTTTACGAAAAACCATCGCAAATATTCTCCATTTTTTATCGATGTCAATGATACATCGACGATCAGTGATTATTGTCACTATGCGGTCATTTTGTTTGCTCAGATTTTTTCGACACCGAACATAAGTGCGCGGGTCAGAATTTTAGCTACAGATTCTTAGCTAAAGTGCCAAGTTCTTTTTAGAGACAAAGGTTTCAATTTGACAGGTTCAAATCAATCCAACTTGATCGATGATGAGACATGAAAATGAAATCAGTGATCCCTCCACAACTGACTCAATTCAGAAAGTAGAACAAAAGAAAACAAGTTGTACCCAAAAGAGAAAAAAAATCATAAAAGATTTTAAGGTGTGTTGAGCACTCAACAAATGGTGATTCTCTGGGCGACAGCATAATCTTTGTTCCTTCCTTCATGATTAGCTCGTGTAGAAGATGGTTGAGAATCTAACTGGCTTCTCTTTTATCAGAGTATTTCTTATCCATGCATGTACAATTCCCTGGGTTCATGAATCTAGGTCCGCCTAAGGTGTTTATCCCTTATCCCACCTTCACTCCTCTTGACTGTGACCCACGCCCCTTTTTGACAAGATTCAGGTAAGGCATTCATTGGCTCGAGGTCATTTTAGTTATCACCATTCACTCACTATGGTGTTTCTCCACTGCCAACATGCATCCATAGCCTCGGCGAAGTCACCTCGACATCACAGACCTTGTTCCACTGCCAACAAGCATCCATATCCCCGGTGGAGTTATCTGCATACCCTCTCCAACTTTGCACTCATTTAATATAATTGATTTATTTCTGGCACAAATTCCCTGAGCAAGTTGGAGACGAGGACATATGTTATCTGCAAGATGAAATAGTTAATGTGAAATTCTTCCTAGCTATGTCTAGAGGTACATGTGGTCCTTTCCAACTTTCCATATCTCCCTATGGGCTTTACCAGACCACCAGGTAGACACTTACTCACTTACCAAGGTCGTTTGTTTTACAAAGACAAGATATAGATCTCCTTGAAGAAACTTGTAATTTCCCAACGTTTCTTATGTTGCTCGTAAGCATAAGTTAGGAACAGAGTTTGCTACACCATATTTAATAAGGTTGGCCAATGTTTTATGGAACACAACTTTATTACAAGAAAATACCAAGAAAAATAAAAGACATAAATAAAAGGACTCTGCAATCAGTCTACCCTAAACCTACACATTTATCCTAATCAGAATGTAACTTGAAAAAGACACAATGTTTTTTTTAACAGAAATATTGTTTTAGGGCTTGGTCATTCACTGGGAGGGCGTCCCATTCCCGCCTCAGATTTTGCAATCGATACGTTCTTGCCCCAATTTTCTTAGATACCTGGAAAGGTTCGAGCCACCGATTCTGAAACTTTGAATTTTTTCCCTTAGGTTCATTTGCTCTATCCCATTTTAGGACTAAGTCTCCTACTTCAAAATTCTTCTCTTTGGCCTTATGCTTGTCAAACCATATTTTAACTATATGTTGGTGAGCGATGAACTTAGGTTTTTCTTTCTCCCTTTCTTCTTCAAGAATGATGAGGGTATCAATTCTTTTTTGAATAACTGATGGGGTTTTTCCTCTTGAACCCTGAGCAAGCTAAAGTGATGGAATATACAACCCATTTGGGAGAATGAATTATTGTCCGTATACCAAAAAGTATGGAGAGTTTCCTATATCTTCCTTGGGTGTTACTATATATTCCTATAGACATTATGAAGCGAGATATGCCAATTCATCTGATTTTCTGCGATTGTTTTCTTCAAGATCCTCACTAGGTTCTTATTAGTTGATTTTTCCACCCCGTTCCCTTGTGGATAGTAGTTTGCAGAGTATCTTATTATGATTCCTTTGTCTAGAACGAACTATGTTAATACAGTAGAAGAAAAGTAAGAAACATTTTCAAAAATGAGAATGGAAGGCATCCCAAACCTTGTGATCAGTTGTTCTATGAATTGGATTACAACCTTTTCATTCACGTGAGTCAGAGGGGTGGCATCTGCCCATTTCATAAAATAGTCTGTAGGAGTCAATATGTATTTATGTTGTCTTGAAGAACTTGTGGTAATGTCCCCTATGATGTCTAACCCCCATTTCTCGAATGGTATGGATATGGTCATTGGTTTGAGTGGGACAACTGCTCTCTTTTCTCTACCCGCGCTCATTTGACAAGATTTACAGTTCCTAGCATATGTATGAGGGTCCCTAAATAGAGTAGGCCAGTAATAACCGACTCTTAATATTTTGTGAGATGTGGTATTCCCTACAAAGTGTCCACCTGCAGGACCATCATGGAGCTCCCTCATAACATTTTCCGCATCTTCATGTTCGAGACATATCAAGAGTACTCCATCGTAATTTATGCGGAAAAGTACTGAATTTACGAGGTGATATTGTGCATATTTTAGCCTGAGAGCTCTCCTTTCCTTAAGGTTTAGGTTTTCTGGGCAAGTCCCATGATGAAGGAGGTAAATCAATTTTCCATACCAAGACTCTTTCCCTAGGGAAATGTATAAAGATTCACTACACCATAATGCTAATTCATTCTCCCACCCGGGTCTTCATTTATTCGATCTTGGGCTTCTACAACCAGTTTACACAATCCTTGTCCCTTTACTAATTTGGCAGGTTTTCTGTCTAGATCAAATTCATGGACAACTGCCATCAAATTTCCCCTTCTCTCCCCCATCTCTTGTTAAGTGAAGAGGGATCAGACTACGGGATGAGGCACACTGAATTTGGTGTGATTTTTTAGGATGAAAGATCTGAAATGTTTTACTTATTTGTACACCTCATAATCTTGTTTGTCTATAGCAGGGTAATTCAATTCGGATCCTTGGATATTAGTGCTCATAAATGATATCATCATCCTTCTGGGTCAATATTGCAGCTAAGGATTGGTCGGAAGCCTAATTTCTTGCGTCAATTCATAGTGAACTATGCCAATTTAACTAAGGGTTCCATGTGTCTTTTGAAGAAGGACACTTTGTTTATATGGGATTAGGGAGCCTAGTAATCCTTCAATTATATTAAGAAATATTTGGTATCGACACCTCTGTTGAAACCTCCAGACTACAGTAGAAATTATTTACTTTATATTACTATGTCCAAAGGGATGGTTTCTATGGTTTTGGTTAAGGAGGACAATCATATCCATGAGCACATTTTCTACTATCTCAGTCAAAACCTAGTTGATCCTGAACTTAAATACTCTCACGTAGAGAAACAAGCCTTGGTCATCGTACATGTGTTTCAAAGATTACGACATTATATATTGCTTTGCAAAACTACCCTAGTTGCGGATATAAATCCATTTCAATAAATCCTCACTAGGCATATTATAGGGGGAAATAGAATAAGTGGATTGTTATTTTGCAATAATTTGATCTCGATTTCTCTTCGGCAAAGTCTAAGAAATCTCTAGATTTTGTCAAGTTGATAACAAACTTCCCTTAACTAGATGAGGACCTTTTTTAGGACGATTCGTTCACAGAGGAACATATCTTCCTTATCTCATATTTGGACCCCTGGTATGGAGACATTTTGATCTATCTTCAAACCTTGAATCTACCTCAGCATATGTTGAGAGACGATCGACGACGTATACGTCATCATGCTAAAAACTACCTTATTATTGACGACACTTTGTATCGTCGAAGGGTAAATAATATTTTATGTCATTACTTGAACCATGAGGAAGATGAGGTTGTTCTCAATGAATTTCACAGTGGGGCTTGTGGTGTTCATTTATTCGGTCTTGCGACAACCCAAAAAATATTGCGAGGCATTTATTTTTGGTCATCAATTTTTAAAGATTGTGCTGAAGCAGTCAAGAAGTGTAACCCTTTCTAGGTGTTCACTCAGAAAATTTACTCACACCTAGTCCCTCTTTACCCAATCGTCATTTTCAATCCCTTCACTAAGTGGGGGGTATATTTTATGGACTGTAACCCAATGTCAGCTGGGGGGCACCAGTATATTTTTTTGGTCATTGATTATTTTACTAAATGGGCAGAGGCCATTCCTACCGTTAAGTCTGATGGTAATACTGCAACATTCTTCATTTTCAACCAGATTATAGCCTGGCTCAAAATCCAAAGAGATATTGTCATTGGTCATGGAAGTCACTTTCATAATGAAATGATGAGAGAGTTAACACAAAAACTAGGGTTTAAGCATAGTCATTCTTCCCCTTACTATCCCTAGGAAAATAGACAAGTAGAGGTGGTGAATAAATATCTCAAGACCATCTTGCAAAAAAAAATTCATCCAGAGTAAATATGACTGGCATCTGATGCTTTACCCTGCACTTTGGGCATACTGAACCTCAGTAAAGACTTCCACTGGTTTCTCTCATTTTTCAGTTAGTACATGGAATGGAGTTGATTCTTCTGATTGAATGTGAAATCCCTTCCCTTAAGTTGGCAATTGAGCTTCTACCTGACACATTTGATATTGAATAATGCCTCGTACACCTGGAGCATCTCGATGAGAAATGTTAGGATGCCTCTACAGTTATCAAAGAAAATAAATGATGTTTTAAGGTTCTGTATGATAAGTATGTATGTCCTCGGTAGTACAATGAGGGTGACTTGGTTCTCCTTTATGACCAAGCCAAAGAACCACTAGGGGTAGGTAAGTTCAACCCCATGTGGCATAGTCCTTATGTCGTCGACGTGTCTTAGAGAAACGAGCTTACAAATTGGAATATTATGAAGGGAATATGTTGGGTGAGCCCATAAATGGGTTCTACCTTAAAAGGAATTACGCTTGAGACCTCAATATTAGGCATGACCTTTTGTATACTAGTGTATCTTATTTTATTTACATATTTTCCTTTGTGTCATCGTCTTGCTTATCAATTTTTCCATTGGTTGGAAGATGTCAATAGAGTCTTCAATTTACTTAGGATTCACAGATGGTGCCAATCGTCATACGTGGTACAGGGTTTCCATTGCTTGGGTCATTTACTCACCTGAGGTCCAACTAGTGTCTTCAAGTGGCGTTCGTATAGAGCCATCAATGAATAATGTGGATGAGTATAGCATCGGTATAGAGCTATTACGTGATTCCATTTCACATGGTTTTTTGTCTTGATAGGTTCGCCCAGACTCTTAGTTAGTTGTATTTCAATTGAACAGAAGTTACCATGTGTGAGATCCTACTCTACTCAGACGATTCCTATGGGTATGACTTTTGGAACGATACTTTGATTTTCTTACTTATAATTGCATACCTAGAATTTCTAATCATGTATCTTATGCATATGCTAATTATATATTAGATTGGAATTTTTCACATAACTAATAAAAGAAAACACATTCATACATTGTAACATTGTAACATATATAAGTAAATTCGAAGACCAATTTTTTTTATATTTCATCCTTTCGAGTTCAAAAAATATGGGTTCATAGTACAAAATGGGGCTCACACCCTCAAAATACATATATGGATGGTATATAATATGACCATGGAATCTACACCTGTGGCACCAGATGCGTATCATGATAGCACACTATGAAGTTTGAAAGACACTGAAAGAGTCACACCCATGCACGAGGTACACCCACCACTTATTGTTGCATCGCCTCTGGAAGATCCTCCACTTGAACCATAGGAATCATGTGCGTCAATTGATACAGGTTCCCCTAGACATTTTTTAGCACTCTCTCCACATCCCCACCCACTTTCTCATCTCCTCAACCCCTTTGTCGATGTCGTGGGAATCCCTCTGGTCGTTGTGGACCTACATCTGCATAAAAAAGAAATTGTTAATACTTGATACCATACAAAACTATTTGTGTTTTCTTATTTTAATTGAAAAACACAAAAAAAAATATGAAATATATAAAAATTTAATACCAATATCACCGTAGGAGAAACCTGGTGGAAAAGGAATGTTTGGATTATGTGTGTATTTGATCCCACCATAAGGGTAGTCGTCAATGGCTATGACTTGTCGGTGCCACCAAAAAAATAACTCATCATTGTAGGGGGTTGGCACCCTACCACCTCCTAGCTGCCTCATCACGTCATTCCACTGTGACATGGTTGGATCATGTTTTCCATGTGGAGTAATATCTACTTTAGGGCTCAAACATGGAACCCTCTCAAAGAAAAAACTTCAAAGTATGGATGAAAATCTGAAATTTCTCATTTTCTCTTGTTTGAAATCCATCAAATGGCTCTTCATATTAACCATCAATGAGGTACACTAGTCATAAAGAGTTGGTATTAAACACTCCACCGCATAGAACATGAGTGGCCTCAATGACTAGTGCAATGAGGTTGACCCCGAAATTTGTGTGAGTACAATCACGATGATATTTAAGCTCAAGTTCTCGATCACCCTGATAGGGAGTTGGCTCCCTACTTTATCTGTTCCTGCAACACAGTTGGTGGAAATGTACTCCTCCATAGTCATACCAACACCATCCCCTCGGGCCTTGATATTCACCACCTCACCTCAGTGAGAAAATACTATGATGAAGTATATATCATCCACTTCAATCCTCAATGGTTTCCCATTGAGGTTGGAGGACTCTGTCTCTGGATCCCAGTAGTTTACTAGAAACTGGAGTAACCTCACCTGAGCCCTCATTCCCTTCAGAGACCAAAATTTATGAAGGCCACTTCCTTTTAAATCTTGTTGGGCCCTTGCATCTCTTCCCACCACTGCATCTATCTCTTCATGCTCCCTTTCCCTCCATTCATTCACCATCTTACAAAGGAGAAACCATTTTTTGAGTTAAAAAATTTCAAACATTTTGTTCACAGGCTAGATTGGTAACAATCGCATATAGGGATACATATATGTGTGTAGGATTTGATTTTCCTACGTATATGGGCTTGCATACGTGACATGATGAACTGTCACCCGTGTATATCCTAGTTTCCATGTTACACCCTCTAATACTCAAAAAATAGGGCCTAAAATTGAAATTTAAACCATTGAAATTGAAGTAGAGGGGATGGGCACTTACTTGGTCCAAACGATTGTTGATTATGTTGATCATATCTCCCGAAATTGACACTTGAATAACATGGGGAAAATGGCCTAAATTTCACTATGTCAGTGAAAAAACTCAAATGGTATGGTAAATTGGTCTATTTTTACTATTAGTAGAAATTGTTTACCCACTCTCTATAGTTTTTTCTATTTTTTGACCTTATGGACTAACAACGCAATGGAAATACTTGGTTTTTGGTGGTTTTGTCCAGGATTTTTTTGGCGTCGTACCTCTCATTCATACCTTTGGTAGGTACATTCTTTCACCGACATATAGGGTTGGTTTTCACTCCATTTTTCATTCCCGCATCATCCTATGACCATGATCCATACACCCTATGTACGAACCCTTTTATTAGCGACACAGAACCTTCTCACCACTACTAGAAGTGTCATTCATAAGTGGTAGAGACTTGCCAAACATGGGTGCCCTAGTTAGAACCTTTGTTTCATTTGGTGCCCATGCAGAAGTTATTTCGTATGACCGAGAATTCCTTATAGTCTCGATTTGATTTTTTGTTCGAACCCCATATTCTTACTCAAAATAATTAAGACCGTTACCTATGGGACTCCCCCTGAGTCTTGGTTAAGCTCTTTTCCAACTCCCAAAAAAATGAAAATATTGTCGAGTGAACTTTCCTCTTTCACACTCGTTAAAAGCATTTGAAAGGACATCTATTGGGTATAAGTTTAACCCTTTTCTGGACCAAGTAGAATAATTACGAAAAAGGAATACTCTAGTCACTATTGGCTAGAAGAGTTTTCTTGGGTATTATTTAATACTTTTTTGAGCCTAGGGGACTAAATCTACGAAAAATGACATTTTTTGGAGTTAAGTTGTAATTGCATTCCATCATCCTACTTAGAGTATTGAGCCTATTGTTGGTTCTTTCTTTCTTATTATAGGCCTCTTACGTCAACTATTTGCATCACTAGACAAGCAGATCCTTATATATATTCCTTGCATCTTGACACCTTGTACCCTAAGAGGAAACATTCCCCTGAGTATCCATGCCCCGCGTGCACTTCCTTGCATTGAGCATAGGCATGTTCCACTGCTTGGAATTAGATGCTTACAAGAGACACTTGTTTCCTCTCATGTATCATAGCATTTATTCGCCTATGAAAAAAACAAAGATGGGTAGGAAAAGAATATTATCTCATATCAACAGCAGTTGTGTCACCTTTGAACAAAGAACAAAATTTTGAGTCCATTTTTATCCATTTTTATCCAAAGTTTGGGTTTATCATGACCTTAGGAAGATGAGATCATTACTTAGAATTTACTCCTCTGACTGGTTATTCTTCTAGTCCCTATGGAGAGTTTGTTGATGCCTCCTGCATTTCAAAGTTTTATAATCAAATCTATGTTGCTTGATTTATCCATATGTCTCGTGCTATTATTTAAAGGAATTCTATAATCCTGTGTCGGCCATTTATCAGAACTCCTGACTTTCCATGTCGGTCATACCCTCAGTGTATCTCAGAGTCACATGAATATGTAGTCCTACCATGCACCCTGGTCTTACTTTCAATATGGGTAGGTAACCTTGAACCCCATAGTTAACATTTCCTCATCGGTCATTGATTGGGGGGTTTCCCTTGTGTTAGACAACAAGAAATATATTCACACTTTGGGATTTGTGCAGTGTCGTGGATTCTATTATCCTTATTCGTGGTGTCCTTGCCTTTTTTGGAAGTTTTCCTTATTGGATGTTATTCAGAGGGTCTCTTCTGTGCATTACTTGCATCTAGTGCATGCGAGGGACACATAGGGTTGTTGGTTCATGAACATCCTATTAATATAAGATCCTCCTAATCATCAAGCTATTTATTCGTACCTCGTGTTGAATGATGAGAGATTCCTTAATGCTCTCCTTTCAATGGGTCTCCTTCCATCGACTTTAGCTAATCTATTCTGGAAGTGATACCTAGAGTTATATGAGTACCTAGAGGCTTGTAGTCATCAATGGTAGGTTCTCCCACCATAAAAAGTTAGGAATACATCAATGTCTCATGATCGATGGATTCTCCAAGTGTTTGAACTCAACACCTTTATTCACACTTGTAGAATGTACTTGATTCCTTGATACCTACTTTCATTATCGGTAGGTTGTATCGTGTTTTTTAATGGTATACCTTAATTATCGGTAATAAAACAAAATCTCGTTGTGTTCAACCTCAACTTATTTATTCACATGATGTATACTTTCATCTTCGGTAGATAGTGTAGAAGACCTCCAGCTTACTGTAACAACATTCCTCATTTGTTGTTGTCTTTCATTGGACCAGTACCTATATGACTTCAGTGATCATTGGAGATCATATTGTACTCCATTATATACATCTTCAGATTTATTTTGAGACTCGATTCCACTGTGCCATGTTTGTGACTATGACATCTTATGGCATATGTCCACATTATATTTCCTATTTGTAGCCATGAAAAACTATTTGATATATTTCCACATGGATCTGCAATGTAATTTAGATTGGAATCCATGTGCACAAAGTCATTATGGATTGTAATATTCTCATGAGAAACTAGTACTTCCAGTTGATTCTTGATTATTCCATTTATGGGAATTATAATGTATTTCACCATCACAAATAATCCTCTGACCTCACACATTAGGGGGAATCTATTACAACAAATTTTGTCTGACTCCATACAAATTGCTTGGATGGATTTTCATTTCCCTATGTAGACTTGGAGTTCCCTTTTTGTGCCTTCCAAAGCCAAAAAATAATATATTTACACATATACACACCCTATCAGTTATACAACAAGCATATACAAAGGTTTATCCACTACAGCTTCCATACATTGGGTTTGGTGCTAAAAATTAAAAATGATGTCAGGTTTCCATGCCAGGTCATGAGATCCATGATCCTTGACCTTCCATTTACTAGAAGTGCTCTAAATTGGCTCTTCAATTCCATTTGAATGTTATAAATTGAGACATATCCAAGCCTTGAAAAGACAATTCAACTTTGAGAGAAAAGACACTCTGGAAAAATTTCACTTCATATTGAGTATGCATCCCTTTGTCCTTGAAAGTTTGAACTCTTTGTCCAACCCCTAATATATTCCTTCTTTGTGATGGAGAACCTCATTAACTCATTTATATGAGATTTCCTTTGGTGGAGGATTGAAGTGGTGGAGGCCCAGCTGGAGGGACTTATTTTCTCAGTTTTGATATGTGTCATTGCAGAGGTTTTTCACCTATGTACTTTTGTTTATTATTTTAATAGAAATACTATTTTCTCATCCAATTGATATCTTGAAAATATTTGAATTATTATTCCATGGGCGTATTTGTCATGTATGTTAATGGATTATGCTAATCTATATGCTTAAATTATATATTATTAGCATATGTTTGTGTATCTTGGTTACTGAGGACAAGATGCAGGTATAAATATTTGGGTCATGTGCTCAACGATGGTCTTCTTCGAACGTCCAGACGAGGTAGGCTCTTACCCTTGTATTTTTAGCATTTCATTTATATATCATACTTGGTATTAGAGTTTATTTTTGCATGTCATTACATCTATTTTGGTTTACCCACTTCCATAGAGATATTTTCCTCATAACACAGCCTGAAGGATTTGAATAACTAGGAAAATAAGAACAAGTGTATAGATTGAAGAAGGCACTCTATGGCCTTAAACAAGCACCCAGAGCATGGTATGCAAGATTGGATAAGTACCTACTGCAACAAGGATTCAAAATAGGCATGTATAATAACAATATCTATATTATAATTGAAAAATATAGTTTGTTAGTCACAGTGGTCTATGTAGATGACATCATATTTGGTTGTAACAATGATGAATCAAGTTATAAATTTGCTCAAGAAATGTCAAAATAGTTTGAAATTTCTATGATTATAGAGATAAATTTCTTCCTTGGACTTCAAATGACTCATTCACCGAAAGGAATGTTTATTACTTAGTCAAAATACCTAAAAGAGATACTTAAAAAGTTTGGAATGGATGAAAGTGCACCTATTAGCACTCCAATGACAACCAGTTGCAAACTGAGCAAGAAAGAAGAGTCACCTTCAACAGGTTCAACTCTCTACATATCTATGGTTTGGAGCCTACTATATTTTACTACATCCATACTTGATATCATGAAGGCAATAGGAATGGTGGAAATATTTCAATCATCTCCCAAGGAATCGCATGTGATGGTTGTCAAGAGAATATTTAGATATATTAAGGGAACATCATAATTTGGATTGTGGTATCCAAGGAATAAAGGATTTGAACTAATTTCCTACACATATGTTGATTGGGTTGGTAGTGTGGATGTAAAAAAGAGCACTAGTGGAAATGCATTTTTCTTAGGAGAATGTCTAGTCTCATAGTCAAGTAGAAAACAATCATCAATTTCACTATCTACAACAGAGGTCAAATATATTGAAGCTATTGAATGTTGCACTCAAATATTATGGATGATACAAACATTGGAGGATATCAAAATTGAATGTAATCAGTTGATACCTATCTATTGTGACAATACAAGTGCCATCAACATCTCCAAGAATCCATTCATGCATGCAAAGACCAAACATATACCCATCAAGTATCATTTATTGAGAGAGAAATTTAGTGAAAGAAAGGTTAGATTGGAGTATGTTGGTTCATAGGAGCAGACGAAAAACATATTCACTAAAACCGTTCCTAAAGAAGCATTTGAACATCTAAGGAAAAAGATGGGAGCAATTTCCCTACAATAAATAAACACCATGATGACAAGAGGAGAAATGTTGATAGGGGGAGAAAGAAAAAAATGACAAGTACTATCACTCAAAACAAAATAAGGCTAATCCATAGACAACTGATGAAATAGAGGCCTTGACATTGATGTCAAAGGGGGAGAAAAGAATGGTAAAAAAACTACTCATTGTTAAGGGAGAATGTGTTTTTACGATGTGTTGTCATTAATGCCAAAGGGGGGTATTGATGGAAATACCATGTTGGCATTGATGTCAACATGAAGAAAATAAGTACCATAGTGTAGTATGACATGGAGCTGCAGTAAAATATACAAGAATAATGAGTTAAAGGAACGTAGTGGACTACCAGAATACTGGGATCACTCGGTCAAGTGCTTTGAAAGAATGAAACGATTTCAATTACTACACTGGTCGATTCAAGTTGTATTGTGACTGTATATTCTGTTGTGATAGGATCGTGATGAACAGAATGAAAACTGAAGAGTCACCATCTTGAATAATTTCTCGTGCACTATCATTTTAGAGTGTAGTCGAAGGGAAATTTGTCGATGCAGCACTGAGAACCTTTGAGTATGTCAGATCAACATGGTAGTCAATATTTCATAGAACATTTTGGTCATCATTCTTTCCATACCAAAGTTGGACGATCCTTCAAAACCAAACAATTCCCAGTAGCCACTAATGGTTAGATCCACTGAGGCAGTCAATTGTTGAATAAATTTCCATTAATGTCAAAGGTTAGTAAGTGATTAAATATAAATCTAACCTTGGTATCACTTTAATAAATACAAAAGTGAAAAATTTAAGTGGAAACAGAGTTTACGCAAAACTGGAAATGAAAACGGATTAAATGTAAATATGACTTTAATAAATAACAAAAGTTGAAAAGTTAAGAGGAAGTGGAGTTTACATAAAAGAGGAGTAAATATGAAACTAGAATAAAGAAAAAGGTAAAAGTGAAATTGGATTAAAGAAAAAGGTAAAAGTGAAAGTGGAGTTAAAGAAACATTACACAGATATTTTTCCCCTGGAAACCCAAACCGGGAAAACCAACATATTCTATATTCATTCATCGTGATACATTTTTTACAATACAATATACATATAGGAGCCAGTGGCATCCAAAAACCTAACCCAATGACCTGGATTAGTCAACAACCCTAATTCCTTAACCAGAAATAGAAAACCATCAGCAAAAACTATGTGGCGAAAAATCGCCCAACAATGGACACAAAAATCGAGGCAACACGAAAAATGAGGCAAAAATTTGACATGTTTCCCAAGGGAAAAAAATTCTCGAGGGTGCTTCCCCCGAACCCCCGCGCGAGGGGATTTATCCCCCCTACGCACAATGCATATAAAACTACTTCTCATGCAAAGAATATAACACATACCCAACATATATAAACAAGAAAATATGTTGAAAGAATGTGTGACTCGATGATTTAATAAGAATATATAAACATAAGGAGAGTCCAAAGAAAGAAAATATTGAATTTTGAAGATTAAAAAATGCAATGAGGGTGGAAGTGTGGAGCAAGGGAGGATTAAATTCCTCTATAGGTTCAATCCTAAACAACAGGGAGTTGCAGCTTCCTCAAGTTGGTGCTTGAAAAATAGGGGATCATTGTCTCCTTGAGTTGGTTCTCAAAACAAGGGATTGTTGTCTCCTTGATTTAGTTCTAAAAAAAGGGGGTTGTTTTCTCCTTGAGTTGGTGCTCAAAATAGGGGATTATTGTCTCCTTGAGTTGGTGCTCAAAAGAGGAGATTGGTGTCGTGTTGGCCCTTGACCAAGTTTTGAGGAAACATTGGTCGTGTTTGACCACTTTTTGGGACTTCGACAGGTTCGTTGAAGATGGAGTGCCCATGCGAAGCAGAGATCACAGGATATCACTTGTTTTGTGGGCTTGTGGACCCAGCAAAGGGTTTAGGTTTTATGTAATGGGTTAAGGATGTCGGCCCATGGGTTTACCCATACTTAGGCCTTCTTGTAATTGTATAAATAAGAAGTAGCTAAGCGATGTAAGTGGTAGTGTTATATATGTGCACAATATGTGTGGATTAGTGCAAGAGATTGTTGAAATTACTAATACAACTGAGAGGGGGGGGATGAATCAGTTGTCTTTGAGCTTAAACAATTTTAATTCTATTAAAATATTCACAGTCTTTCTTCAAGTGATCATCAACATTATATAGCATATGGACAGTAAAAGTAAAAAGTATCAGTCACACATAAGGTATACACAGAGACAGATTTTCATGAGGAAACCCATAAAGGGAGAAAGCCTCTTCTTCTTCGAAATGATAGCCAATCTTTTAGTTTATGTACATCATCTCTAATTGAGCACCAACTCAATGTGAGGCTGCTACCTCTGTTTTACAAGCTGCAATTTGTTTGAGAGCACCAACTCTCTGGTTTCTCTAGCACCCACTAGAAGGAAGCATCAACTCCCTGAATATTCCAGCACCAACTGGATGGAAGCACCAACTTCCTTAATGTTCCAGCACCAACTGAATGGAAGCATCAACTTCCAGTTACACAGGCTCCAACCTGTATAACAGAGAACACTTGTTCTCCCTTGCACCACCCTGCCACCCTAGTTTCTCTGGCTGCAACTAGATGGAAGCTACAACTTCTTGTATTCAAGCTCCCACTTGAACCTCTGAGGACAACAGTCCTCCCAAGAACCTCCCAACCTCCCTAGAATATGAATGGCTAAATAAACAGTCAACTTTACAGATAAATCAGTTCTTACCAATCTTTCTTTGTTCTGTAAATCTGGTCTTCTACACACTGTTATGTTGCTCTTCTCTTCCTCTGTTTGTTCAGCAGGTATGCTCTACATAAACTTATTCTCTCATTCTTCTCTTCTTCAACTTGCTCTGTCATTATGCTCTGCTTTTACTCTTTCTGTCATTCTGCTCTACTTCTACTCTGCGTTTCATCTCACTCTGCACATTTTCTAAGTCTCATGCTACGCATCCTCTCATCTTCCCTTTCTTACTGTTTCGTTCATTTTCCATCCAGAATAGCCAACCTTTCACATTCTGTCTCATTTTCTTTTATACACACTTTCCCGACGGTTCCACTTCGCATTTCCTTAGGCAAAACAAGAACAACTGTCCTAGCAACTGAAACGTTAACTGATTCTCAATCATGAGTCTGTTTCTTTTAACAGATTCGTAACTGAGGAGTTAACTATGAGAGGGAACAGTAACCCTATGATAACATTCAAGTTTATCTGCACCGTTGGATGAACTTTATTAATCTTCCCTTTAAATTGAATTTCGGCATTCCTTATGTTCAATGTTCTTTTCACTTACAAATCCCGATCCACAAAATTTTGTAAAGCAATCAGATCAACGATCCAGATCATATTTAGATCTGACGGTTTAGTTTAAGTCGGGATCCCACTCATCGCGATTTCGACACTCTGGGCATTCGGTGTTTTTGTCACTTCAAATTCCCGATCCTCGACACTCCGTAAAGAAGTCGGATCAACGGTCCAGATCACATCTATATTCAACGGCTGCGATTAAATCGTGATTTCACATATCGCGAAATCGGGATTCCTGATGTTAAAAAACTTTGACATCTCCAACTCTTGATCCCCTAAAATCTGACAAGGTGTCCATCTACTGACATCACACGTGGATTGACACGTGTTGAATACTGCCACATGTCACTCTGATTCATGACTTACATGTGCCTGAAATGTTGAATCAGTTTGACACTTGTCATTACCTGGTTGTGACACGTGTTCCTAACTGACGTGGTCTGCTGACATGAGTCAGATCGACAGTTCAGATGTGATCTTGATTTGACGGCTCATATTGCATCGGGTTTTTGCATATCAAGAAATCGGGATTCCCGTTGCATTGTTTCTTTGACATTTCCAACACGCGATCCTCGAAACTCCGATCAACGGTTCAGGTGTGATCTTGATTTGACGGCTCAGATTACGTTGGGATTTTTCATATCGAGAAATCGGGATTCCTGTTGCATTGCTTCTTTGACATTTCCAACACGCCATCCTCGAAACTCTGATCAACGGTTCAGATGTGATCTTGATTTGACGTCTCAGATTACGCTGGGATTTTTCATATTGCGATTACGCTCACTTCTCCTTGCACTTTAAAGAACGTGCAGGTTCTTCTTGATCCAATGATGTTCGGGTCCTGCACTTGGATCTAACGTCTGAGATTTGTCCTCCTTTTCAGTGCGCTCTTCTTGTCTACATTCAGATCTGACATCCATCGGGAATTCAGAAAGAGATCTAATGAACACAGTTGATGCTCTTACCTGATTATCACTGCTCCACTAATCATCGTTGTTGTACTCAAGCCATCACCACTACTGTACTTGCCATCAATGACAAGTATACGTTGTCTGTTAAATATTTGCCAACAATCTCTGTACATTCTTCCTGTACTTATGTCATTCGCTCTTCCTGTACTTATGCCATTCGCTGTCTATTAAATATTTTCCAACAATCTCCCCATTTGGCATTGATGGCAATACAAGCACTTGCATGCATTCGGATCTCATTCGGATCTCCTCTATCGAATTTTTTTTTCCCCCTTTGACATCAATGTCAAAGAAGTAATATTCTTCCCCTGATCTATTGCAAAGCATACTCCCCCTGTTGACTATAAGCATCTTGGAAATACACTAGATATTCAATAAGTACTCCCCCTGACCAGGTGAATAGATTAGACACAGGAGATTATAACCCCCAACTTTTGACGAAGGTATCCAAAAGGGGTCGCTGCTAATGGTTTAGTAAAGATATCAGCAAGTTGTTCTGTAGAGAAGATATACAATTCAGTTGAACAATTATGTTTGTAACTTGTTCTCTGAGAAAATGGTACTTGATTGGAATATGCTTAGTCTTGGAATGAAGAACAGGATTCTTGGAAACACTAATGGCACTTGTGTTATCACAATGAATTGGAATGGGATCAGTGTAATGTACCTTTAGATCTGCAAGAGTTTGTATCATCCATAAAATTTGTGTGCAACAAGTAGTAGCAGCAATGTATTCTTCCTCTGTAGTGGATAATGAAATGGATCCTTTCTTTTTACTAAGACATGCAACTAATGAGTCACCCAAAAAAAAAATGCTCCTCCACTGGGGCTTTTTCTCTCATCAACACAGTTTGCCCAGTCTGCATCTGAATAAGCAGTTAACTAGAAATTCTGATTTCTAGGATACCAGAGACCATAAGTCATTGTTCCCTTCAAATATTTAAATATCATTTTGGCGGCTACCAAATGACTTTGTTTAGGAGTAGACTGAAAATGACCTACCATTCCAACAGCTTGCATTATATCAAGACGGGATGCTGTGATGTACAGAAGACTGCCTATCATTGAGCGATATGTCCTTTGATCCACATCAGGTGAGATATCATCTTTACTCATCTTGCAACCAACCACCATAGGTGTGCTGACTGTAGAGGAATCTTCCATCTGAAATTTCTTCAGCATCTCTCTCAAATATTTTCCTTGAGAAATAAAAATTCCTTCAGAGCTTTGTTTTACTTGTAGGCCAAGAAAGTATGACAGTTCTCCTCTCATGGACATTTCAAATTCTGTTTGCATAGAATTAGCAAACCACTAGACAGATGATTCATTAGTACAACCAAAAATAATATCATCTACATAAACCAAAAAAACTAGTAAATTATCACCTTCAGACTTAATGTAAAGGTTAATGTCAACAGTACCTTTTTTGAACCCTTTTTCTTGTAGAAATTTGTCCAGTCTATAATACCAAGATCGTGGTGCTTATTTTAATCCATTTAATGCCTTCTTCAGCTTACAGACATAATTAGGATTATCTGTCAAAGATAATCCTTCAAGTTGCTCCATATATACTTCTTCCTCTAGATCTCCATTAAGAAACGTTGACTTAACATCCATCTGATAGACTTTGAAGTTCTTATGACAAGAATAAGCAAGAAACATTATGATAGCTTCCAATCTTGCCACTGGTGCAAAAGTTTCATCAAAGTCCTGACCTTCAACTTGTGCATATCCCTTACAAACCAATCTGGATTTATTTCTAACAACTTGTCCTTTTTCATTCATTTTATTCTTGAACACCCATTTGGAACCTATTACATTCTTATCTTCAGGTCTAGCGACAAGCTCCTAAGTATTGTTCTTCTCAATCTGATCAAGCTCTTCATTCATTTCTCTAATCCAATTATCTTCCTGGCTAGCTTCCTCAAAAATTTTAGGTTCAGTCATAGACAAAAAGGCAACATGAGATTGTTCTGAGTCTTTAATCAATTTCCTTCTTGTCTGAACTCCTTCATTTATGTCTCCAATTATTTGATTTTCAGGATGATTCTTTCTAATAATTCTGAGAGGAGATTTTGCTTCTTTCTGGTGATTTGTGTCAGTTTGAATATTAGTATCTTCATCTGATCCAGACTCTTCTCTTTCTGATCCTTGGACATGTTCATCTTCATCTTCAACTGTATCTTCTGTTATTGGTTCAGCACTGCTTACATTTCTGACTGGGATTTCTTCATCAACTTTTATATCTATACAATCAACTAGCTTGTGCAGTCTCTTATTATAGCATCTTCACCCTTTACTATTTGTAGCATAACCCAAGAAGATACCTTCATCAGCCCTGTCATCATATTTTCCAATATTTTCATCATTGTTCTTGATATAACATTTAATCCTGAAAACTTTAAAATACTTGATTGAGGCAGGTCTACCAAACCAAAGTTCATAAGGGGTCTTGTCACTATTTGTTCTGAGATGAGCTTTGTTAAGGATATGAACAGCTGTATGTATTGCTTCCACCCAATATGTCTGAGGTATGTTCCTTTCATTCATCATTGATCTTGCCATTTGCTGAATTGACCTATTCTGTCTCTCAACAACTCCATTTTGTTGTGGAGTCCTTGGAATTGTATACTCTCTTTTGATCCCATGCTTATCACAGAACTCTTTGAAGTTTCCTGAACTGAACTCTCCTCCTCTATCAGACCTTACTACCTTTAATATTTTTCCTGTTTGATTCTCAGTGAGATCCTTAAATACCTTGAATTTTTCAAATGCTTCAGATTTTTCTTTCAAAAAGGCAACCCAAGTTAGTCTAGAATAGTCATAAATAATCAACATAAAGTAATTTTCTTTTCCTGTACCTTCTTTCCTTGATGGACCACATAGATCCATATGTACTAATTGAAGAGGTTTTTCTGTTGAGGAAAAGTTGTTAGGTTTGAACTGAGTGCGAGTAAGCTTTCTTATCTGACAGGGTTTACAAACAGAGTCATATGGCTTTGATATCTTCGGAAGATCTATTACTGCCCCATTGTTTTTGAGTTTGATTATGTGATCAAAATTTAGGTGACCAAGACTCCTATGCCACAACCAACTTTCATAATATCTTCTTAAGTAGCATTCTTCTTCTTCTTCTTTTAAAACATAGACATTGTTTTCTGTTCTTATACCTTTTGCAACTAGCTGACCTGAATCCACAATTTTCATTTTACAGTATTTAGAGGTAAAAACAACTTCACACCCTCGATCACAGACTTGACTTACACTAAGAAGATTATGTTTCAAATCTTCTACAAGAAACACATCTTGAGATTTTCTTTTTCCGTTACACAAATTTACAATTCCTTTACCTTTTATCTTTCCAGGTGCATCATTTCCAAAAGTTACATTCCTTGATTTGCTATCACTTAGAGTTAGAAACTTACTTCTGTCTCCAGTCATATGTTTGGAGCATCCACTGTCAATATACCAGGGATTCTTTTTCTTTTGGGCTGATAGCACTAGTCCACACTTGTCATCTACTTTCTTCTTCCAGACTTTGACATTTTCAGAAGTGGAGATCAAATCTGAATTGTATTTCCTTAA